>JACEHZ010000488.1:0-50000 GCA_017893485.1 Hemerocallis citrina | reverse complement strand
AAACAGTGAACTGTAGGCCACAAAATGAGGTACATAAAAAATCTCACGAAACTGGTCGAAAACTGTCGACTATAGCCCACAAATGAGGCTAATCAGTCAAATACAAAATTTCACGAAAACAACTAAAAATAGTAGACTATAGCCCACAAAATGTTGTACATAAAAAATCTCACGAAAGTGTCCGGAAACTGTGGACTATAGCCCATAAATGAGGCTAAAACGGTCAAATACAAGTTTTCACGAAAACGGCCAGAAACTGTGGACAATAACCTAAAAAATGTGGCTAAAACAGTAAAATACGAAATCTTATGAAAGTGATGGAAAACAGTGTTCTCTAGCTCACAAAATGGGGAAAATAAAAAATCTAACAAATGTGGCCAAAAAATGTGGACTATAGCCCACAAATGAAGCTAAAACAGTCAAATACAAAATTTTACGAAAACGACTCGAAACAGTGGACTACAGTCCACGAAATGAGGGACATAAAAAATCTCACGAAAGTGGCAGAAAACTGTGAACTATAGCCCTCAAATGAGGCTAAAACAGTCAAATACAAAATTTTACGAAAACGGCCTGAAACTATGGAATATAACCCAAAAAATGTGGCCAAAACAGTTAAATAATAAATCTCATGGAAATGACCCAAAACTGTGGACTATGTAGCCCACAGTATGAGGGAAATATAAAATCTCACGAAAGTGGTCGAAAACTGTGGACTATAGCCCCCAAATGAGGCTAAAACAGTCAAATACAAAATTTCACAAAAACGGCCTGAAACTGTGGACTATATAACCCACAAAATGGGGTCAAAACTGTAAAATATGAAATCTCATGAAAGTGATCAAAAACAATATATTATAGCCCACAAAATCAGGGAAATAAAAAATCGAACGAAAGTGGCCGAAAACTGTGAACTATAGCGCAATTGTAGCTAAAACAGTCAAATACCAAATTTCACGAAAACGAATGGAAACAGTGGAGTATTGCGCATAAAATGAGGGACATAAAAAATCACACAAAAGCAGCAGAAAACTGTGGACTATAGCCCACAAATGAGGCTAAAAAAGTCAAATACAAAGTTTCAGAAAAACGGCCTGAAACTGTGGACTAACCAACCAAACAAGGCCAAAAAACAGGAAAATAAGAAATCTCATGAAAATGATCGAAAATAGTGTATTGTAGCCCACAAAATGAGGGAAATAAAAAAGCTCACGAAAGTTGCCGAAAACTGGGGACTATAGCCCACAAATGAGACCAAAACAGTCAAATACAAATTTTCACGAAAACGGAAGGAAACTGTGGACTATAACCCACAAAATGAGGCCAAAACAGTAAAATATGAAATCTCTTTAAAGTGATCCAAAACAGTGTACTATATATAGCCCACAAAATTAGGGAAATAAGAAATCTCACGAAAGTGGCCGAAAACTGTGAACTATAGTGCAATTGAGGCTAAAACAGTCAAATACCAAATTTTGCAAAAAAGACTGGAAACAGTGGACTATAGCTGACAAATTGATGGGCATAAAAAATCTCACGAAAGCGGTAGAAAACTGTGGACTATAGCCCACAAATGAGGCTAAAAAAGTCAAATACAAAGTTTCACGAAAATGATCTGAAACTGTGGACTATAGCCCACCAAATGAGACCAAAAACCATAAAATACGAAATCTCAGGAAAATGATCGAAAATAGTGTACTATAGCCCACAAAAAGATGGAAATAAAAAATCTAACGAAAGTTGCCGAAAACTGTGGACTATAGCCCACAAATGAGGGTAAAACAGTCAAATACAAAATTTCACGAGAACGGTCGGAAACTGTGGACTAACCCACAAAATAAGGCCAAAAGAGTAAAATACGAAATGTCATGAAATTGATCGAAAACAGTGCACTATAGCCCACAAAATGAGGAAAATAAAATATCTCACGAAGTGGCCAAAAACTGTGGACAATAGCCCACAAATGAGGAGAAAACAATCAAATACAAAATTTCACGAAAACGAACGGAAACTTTGGACTATAACCCAAAAAAATGCGCCAAAACAGTAAAATACGAAATCTCATGAAATTGATCAAAAACAGTGTACTAGCTCACAAAATGAGAGAAATAAAAATTCCCCTGAAAGAGGCCGAAAACTATGGACTACAACCCACAAATTAGGCTAAAACCGTTAAATTCAAATTTTCACGAAAACGGTCAGAAACTGTGGACAATAACCCACAAAACGAAGCCAAAATAGTAAAATTCGAAATCTCATGAAATTGATCAAAAACAGTGTACTAAAGCCCACAAAATGAGGGAAATAAAAAATCTTACGAAAGTGGCAGAAAACTGTGGACTATAGCCCACAAATGAGCTAAACCAGGCAAATACAAAATTTCACGAAAACGGACGGAAACAGTGAACTATAACCCACAAAATTAGGCCAAAACAGTAAAATACGTAATCTGATGAAATTGATCGAAAAAAATGTACTATAGCCCACAAAATGAGAGAAATAAAAATTCTCACGACAGTGGCCGAAAACGGTGGACTATAGCCCACTAATGAGGCAAAAACAGTCAAATACAAAATTTCACGAAAACGGCCGGAAACTGTGGACTATATAACCCACAAAATGAGGCTAAAACAGTAAAATACAAATTCCCAAGAAATTGATCGAACACAGTGTACTATAAGCCCACAAAATGAGGGAAATAAAAATTGTCGGGAAAGTGGCCGAAAACTGTGGACTATAGCCCACAAATGAAGCTAAAACAGTCAAATACAAATTTCACGAAAACAACTGGAAACAGTAGACTGTAGCCCACAATGCGGTACATAAAAAATCTCATGAAAGTGGCCGAAAACAGTGGACTCTAGCCCACAAATGTGGCTAAAACAATCAAATAAAAAATTTCAAGAAAACGGCCGGAAACTATGGACTATAACCCACAAAATGAGGCTAAAACAGTAAAATACGAAATCTCAAGAAATAGCTCGAAAACAATGTACTATAGCCCACAAAATGAGAGAAATAAAAAATCTCACGAAAGTGGACGAAAACTGTGGACTATAGCCCACAATTGAGGCTAAAACAGTCATATACAAAATTTCACGAAAACGACCGGAAAGTGTGGAATATAACCAACAAAATGAGGCCAATACAGTAAAATACGAAATCTCATGAAAGTGATCGAAAACAGTATACTGCCCACAAAAGGAGGGAAATAAAAAATCTCACGAAAGAGGCAGAAAACTGTGGACTATAGCCCACAAATGAGGCTAAAGCAATCAAATACAAAATTTCACGAAAACGGGCGGAAACTGTGAACTATAACCCACCAAACGAGGCCAAAACAGTAAAATACGAAATCTCATGAAAGTGATCGAAAATAGTGTACTATAGGCCACAAAATGAGGGAAATAAAAAATCTCACGAAGTGGCCGAAAACTGTGGACTATAGCCCACAAATGAGGCTAAAACAGCCAAATACAAAATTTCACGAAAACAACTGGAGACAATAGACTATAGCCCACAAAATGAGGTACAAAAAAAATCTCATTAAAGTGGCTGAAAATTGTGGACTATAGCCCAAAAATGAGGCTAAAACAGTCAAATACAAAATTTCACGAAAACGGCCGGAAACTGTGGACTATAACTCACAAAAAGAGACTAAAACAGTAAAATACGAAATCTCAAGAAATTGATCGAAAACAGTGTACCAGGCCCACAAAATCAGATAAATAAAAATTCTCACGAAAGTGGCCGAAAACTGTGGACTATATAGCCCACAAATGAGGGTCTAAAACAGTCAAATTCAAATTTTCACTAAAACAGCCGGAAGCTGTGGAATATAACCCACAAAATGAGGTCAAAACAGTAAAATACGAAATTTTATGAAAGTGATCGAAAACAGTGTACTATAGCCCACAAAATGAGGGAAATAAAAAATCTCACGAAAGTGGCCGAAAAGTGTGGGCTTTTGCCCACAAATGAAGCTAAAACAGTCAAATAAAAAATTTCACTAAAACAACTCGAAACCGTAGACTATAGCCCACAAAATGAGGTACGTAAAAAATCTCGTGAAAGTGGCAGAAAACTGTGGACTATAACCCACAAATGAGGCTAAAACAGTCAAATACCAAATTTCATGAAAACGGCCGGAAACTGTGGACTATAACCCACAAAACGAGGCCAAAACAGTAAAATACAAAATATCTTGAAATTGTTCGAAACAGTGTACAACACACAGAATCAGGGAAATAAAAAATCTCACGAAAGTGGAAGAAAACTGTGAACTATAGCTCATAAATGAGGCTAAAACAATCAAAATACAAAATTTCACGAAAATGATTGGAAATAGTCGACTATAGCCCACAAAATGAGGGACATAAAAAATCTCGCGAAAGTGGCCGAAAACTATGCACTATATAGCCCACAAATGATGCTAAAAACGTCAAATACAAAATTTCACGAAAAGGCCAGAAATTGCGGACTATAACCCACCAAATGAGGCCAAATTCAATTAAATACAAAATCTCAAGAAAAAGATCGAAAATAGTGTTGCCCACAAAATGCGGGAAATAAATAATCCCACGAAAGTTTCCGAAAACTGTGGATTATAGCCCACAACTGAGGCTAAAATAGTCAAATACAAAACTTCACATAAACAGTCTGAAACTATGGACTATAACCCACAAAAGGAGGCCAAAACAGTAAAATACGTCACCTCATGAAATTGATCGAAAACAGTGTACTATAGCCCACATAATGAGGGAAAAAGAATCTCACGAAATTGGCCGAAAATAGTGGACTATAGCCCACAAATGAGGCTAATAGTCAAATACAAAATTTCACGAAAATGGCCAAAAACTTGGGACTATAACCCACAAAATGAGGCCAAAACAGTAAAATACGAAATTCCATGAATTCGATAAAAAATAGTGTACCACAAAATGAGAGAAATAAAAATTCCCACGAAAGTGGCCGAAAACTATGGACTATAGCCCACAAATGAGGCTAAAACAGTCAAATTCACATTTTCACGAAAACTGTCGAAAACGACGGACAATAACCCTCAAAATGAGGCCAAAACAGTAAAATACGAAATCTCATGAAATTGATCGAAAACAGTGTACTATAGGACGCTAAATGAGGGAAATAAAAATCACACGAAAGTGGCCGAAGACTGTGGACTATAGCCCACAAATGAGCTAAAACAGTCAAATACAAAATTTCACGAAAACAACTGCAAACAGTAGACTATAACCCACAAAATGAGGTACATAAAAAATCTCTCGAAAGTGGCCGAAAACTGTGGACTATAGCCCACAAATGAAGCTAAAACAGTCAAATAAAAATTTTCATGAAAACCGCCGGAAACTTTGGACTATAACCCACAAAATGAGGCTAAAACAGTAAAATACGAAATCTTAAGAAATTGATTGAAAACAATGTACTATAGCCCATAAAATGAGGGAAATAAAAATTCTCATGAAAGTTGCCGAAATCCATGGACTATAGCCCGCAAATAAGGCTAAAACAGTCAAACACAAAATTTCAAGAAAACGGCCGGAAACTGTGGACTATAACCCAAAAATGAGGCCAAAACAGTAAAATACGAAATCTCATGAAAGTGATCGAAAACAGTGTACTATAGAGCACAAAATGAGAGGAAAAAAAATCTCACGAAAATTGCCAAAAACTGTGGATTATAGCGCACAAATGAGGCAAAAACAATCAAATACAAAATTTCACGAAAAGAACTGGAAACAATAGACTATATCCCAGTAAATGAGGTACATAAAAAATCTCACGAAAGTGGCCGAAAACTGTTGACTATAGCCCACAAATGAGGCTAAAACAGTCAAATACAAAACTTCATGGAAATGGCCGGAAACTGTGGAGTATAACCCACAAAATGAGGCCAAAACAGAAAAATACGAAATCTCATGAAAGTGATCGGAAACTGTGTACTATAACCCACAAAATGAGGAAAATAAAAAATCTCACGAAAGTGGCCAAAAACTGTGGACTATATCCCACGAATGAGGCTAAATCTGTCAAATACAAAATTTCGCAAAAACAACTGCAAACAGTAGACTATAGCACACAAAATGAGGTACATAAAAATCTCACAAAAGTGTCCGAAAACGGTGGACTATAGCCCCACAAATGAGGCTAAAACAGTCAAATACAAGTTTTCACGAAAACGGCCAGAAACTGTGGACTATAACCCAAAAAATGAGGCCAAAATAGTAAAATACGAAATCTCATCAAAGTCATTGAAAACAGTGTACTATAGCCCACAAAATTAGGGAAATAAAAATCTCACAAAAGTGGCCGAAAACTATGGACTATATCCCAAAAATGAGGCTAAATCTGTAGAATACAAAATTTCGCGAAAACAACTGCTAACAGTTGACTATGGCACACAAAATGAGGTACATAAAAAATCTCACGAAAGTGTCCGAAAACTGTGGACTATAGCCCACAAATGAGGCTAAAACAGTCAAATACAAGTTTCACGAAAATGGCCAGAAACTGTGGACTATAACCCAAAAATGAGGCCAAAACAGTACAATACGAAATCTCATCAAAGTCATCGAAAACAGTGTACAATATCCCACAAAATGGGGAAAATAAAAAAATCTCACGAATGTAGGTCGAAAACTGTGGACTATAGCCCACAGATGAGGCTAAAACAGTCAAATACAAAATTTAAAGAAAGCGGCCGGAAACTGTGGACTATAACCAACAAAATGAGGCCAAAACAGTAAAATACGAAATCTAATGAAAGTGATCGAAAACAGTGTACCAAAGGCCACAAAATTCGGGAAATAAAAAATCTCACGAAGGTGGCCAAAAACTGTGGACCATAGCCCATAAATGAGGTTAAAACAGTCAAACACGAAATTTCACGAAAAGAACTGGAAAAAGGTAGACTACAGCCCACTAAATGAGGTACATAAAAAATCTCACGAAAGTGGCCGAAAAGTGTGGACTATATAGCCCACAAATGTGGCTAAAACAGTCAAATACAAAATTTCACGAAAATGGCCGGAAACTGTGGACTATAACCCACAAAATGAGGCCAAAATAGAAAAATAAGAAATCTCATGACAGTGATCGAAAACAGCGTAGTATAGCCCACAAAATGAGGTACATAAAAAATCTCAGGAAACTGTCCGAAAACAGTAGGACTATAGCCCACAAATGAGGCTAAAACAGTCAAATACAAGTTTTCACGAAAACGGCCGGAAACTGTGGACTAAAACCAAAAAAATGAGCCAAAACAGTAAAATACGAAATCTCATGAAAGTATTCGAAAATAGTGTACTATAGCCCACAAAATGGGGAATATAAAAAATCTCACGAATGTGGCCGAAAACTGTGGACTACAGCCACAAATGAGGCTAAAACAATCAATACAGAATTTCACGAAAACGACCGGAAACAGTGGACTACAGCCCACAAAATGAGGGACGTAAAGAATCTCACGAAAGTGGTCTAAAACTGTGGACTACAGCCCACAAATGAGGCTAAAACAGTCAAATACAAAATTTCACGAAAATGGCCGGAAACTATGGAATATAACCCACAAAATGTGGCCAAAACAGTAATAAGAAGTTTCATGAAAATGACCCAAAACTGTGGACTATATAGCCCACAGTATGAGATAAATAAAAATCTCACGAAAGTGGCAAAAAACTGTGGACTATAGCCCACAAATGAGGCTAAAACAGTCAAATACAAATTTTCACTAAAACGGCCTGAAACTATGGACTATATAACCCACAAAATGAGGCCAAAACAGTAAAATATGAAATCTCATGAAAGTGATCGAAAACAGTGTATTATAGCCCACAAAATCAGGAAAATAAAAAATCCCACGTAAGTGGCCGAAAACTGTGAACTATAGCGCAATTGAGGCTGAAACAGTCAATTACCAAATTTCACGAAAACGACTGGAAACAGTGGACTATAGCGCACAAAATGAGGGACATAAAAAATCTCACGAAAGCGGCAGAAAACTGTGGACTATAGCCCACAAATGAGGCTAAAAAAGGTCAAATAGAAAGTTTCACAAAAACGGCCTGAAACTGTGGACTATAACCCACCAAATGAGGCCAAAAACAGTAAAATACGAAATCTCATGAAAATGATCGAAAATAGTGTATTAGCCGACAAAATGAGGGAAATAAAAAAGCTCACGAAAGTTGCCGAAAACTGTGGACTATAGCCCACAAAAGAGGCTAAAACAATCAATTACAAAATTTCACGAAAACGACCGGAAACTATGGAATATAACCCACAAAATGTGGCCAAAACCGTAACATAAGAAATCCCATGAAAATGACCCAAAACTGTGGACTATATTGCCCACAGTACGAGGGAAATAAAAAATCTCACAAAAGTGACCGAAGACTGTGGACTATACCCACAAATGAGGCTAAAACAGTCAAATACAAATTTTCACGAAAACTGGCCGGAAATTGTGGACTATAACCCAAAAATGAGGCCAAAACAGTAAAATATGAAATCTCTTCAAAGTGATCGAAAACAGTGTACTATAAGCCACAAAATCAGAGAAATAAAAAATCTCACGAAAGTGGCCGAAAACTGTGAACTGTAGCGCAATTAAGGCTAAAACAGTCAAATACCAAATTTCACGAAAACGACTAGAAACAGTGGACTACAGCGCACAAATTGTGGGACATAAAAAATCTCACTAAAGCGGCAGAAAACTGTGGACTATAGCACACAAATGAGGCTAAAAAAGTCAAATACAAATTTTCACGAAAACAGCCTGAAACTGTGGACTATAACCCTCCAAGTGAGACCAAAAACAGTAAAATACGAAATCTCAGGAAAATGATCGGAAATAGTGTACCTATACCCCACAAAAGGATGGAAATAAAAAATCTCACGAAAGTTGCCGAAAACTGTGGACTATATAGCCCACAAATGAGGTAAAATAGTCAAATACAAAATTTCACGAGAACGGTCAGAAACTGTGGACTAACCCACAAAATGAGGCCAAAAGAGTAAAATACGAAATCTCATGAAATTGATCGAAAACAGTGTACTATAGCCCACAAGAGGAAAATAAAATATCTCACGAAGTGGCCGAAAACTGTGGAAAATAGCCCACAAATGAGGCAAAAACAGTCAAATACAAAATTTCAGGAAAACGGGCGGAAACTTTGTACTATAAGCCCAAAAAATTGAGGCCAAAATAGAAAAAATACGAAATCTCATGAAATTGATCAAAAACAGTGTACTATAATAGCCCACAAAATGAGAGAAATAAAAATTCCCCCGAAAGAGGCCGAAAACTATGGACCATAGCCCACAAATGAGGCTAAAACAGTCAAATTCAAATTTTCACGAAAACGGCCAAAAACTGTGGACTATAACCCAAAAAATGAGGCCAAAATAGTAAAATACGAAATCTCATCAAAGTGATCGAAAACAGTGTACTATCAGCCTACAAAATGGGGAAAATAAAAAATCTCACGAATGTGGCCGAAAACTGTGGACTATAGCCCACAAATGAGGCTAAAACAGTCAAATACAAGTTTTCGCGAAAATGGCCAGAAACTGTGGACTATAACCCAAAAAATGATGCCAAAATAGTAAAATACGATATCTCATGAAAGTGTTTGAAAACAGTGTACTATAGCCCACAAAATGGGGAAAATAAAAAATCTCACGAATGTGGCCGAAAACTGTGGACTACAGCCCACAAATGAGGCTAAAACAGTTAAATACAAAATTTCACGAAAATGACTGGAAACTACGGGTGGGCTCGGTACGGTACCGAACTTTTTGACATTGTACCATTACCATACCAAACTAGTTCGGTTTGAAAATATGCAAACCGTTACCAACCAAAAAGTTCGGTATACCGAAACTTCGGTATACCGACTACTTCGGTTGGTACGATTCGGTATTGGTGTTATACCAAATATGACCCAACAAATACCTCAGCTTCGATGGAAAATTCATCAACCTGAGTACCTCTTGAAGGAATGGCCACTCAATTCTACTATAAGCCTTCACCATATCAGCTTTTAGAGCAAACAACTTTGATCTGCGAGTCTTCTTTGACATGGAGTGAATCAATTCTTGCGCTATAACCAAGTTTTCTACTGATTGTCTTCCTGCTACAAAGGCTGCTTGGTTGGGGGAGATTATGTCTGATAGGAGTGGTCGAATCCAGTTAGCAATCACTATAGGAATAGTTATGTGTGTATGTGTCCTTGTTAAAATATGTGTCTAATATCGGAAAACTTAACCAATGTTCTGTAGGAGGTTGAAGCTTGCATCATTTGCCAGGTATATTTATGGTTTTATAAGCTTGCTAATTTGGGGAATTACTGCTTTAATGACTAACAATGATTTTCTATGACTTCTCAGGGGGAGTACGAAAAGGATGATACTGTAGGAACTCTGAACTGCGGACACAACTACCACGAGGGGTGCATAAAACAATGGCTGCTAATGAAGAACTGGTGTCCTGTCAGCAAAAAAATTGCCTTGGACACTGATAATAATGGAAGATGAGGGAGGTTCGGAGTTTATTTATTTGACAAACTCCGTTTATATTTATTGTAAATATTACTGTGGATATAACTATCCCCCTGCACCATATACTTTTGGGAAATGGTTGTAGCCATTAAGGTGATCGTACAAAACAACTGTACAGATAAACCGATTGTTCATTTTGTTAGATCCCGTAATTTTTTTTTTACTGGAATGTAGATGTGGTCGTTTGAAGTAGTTCTCTGGAATTATCCAGCTTTATCGGTGGGGAATGTTAATAAGGCTCATTTAGCTTTTTCATTGATTTGGTGAATAATTTATACAAACACCCTTATTTTTCTCACAGTCCGATCGTTCATTCGTTCTTATAGTGTTTCTGAGTACCGGAGAGAATATCATGTGTCTTCTCATCTCTTCAAATAAACTAGTTTGCCCCTAGTTCAAAAGTGTCAGAAAAATATAGTTTATGTTGAAAATTAAGATTGCATGATCAAAGGAACATCGGCTTATTACACTACTTAGTACTAAAGCAAGGCCCTTGTTAACAGCCAGGAGTTGGGAACTAACTTACAAGAGGTTCATCTAAATAGACAGCCAGCCATAAGAACTAGATAAAACTGTGAGCAAGCTTAATGGAAGCTACTTCAAGGCTTCCATTATTTATTCGGTACGGTACAGTAAAATACCGAGTGAATCATATTCATACCGAAACTGAACCGGATTTTAGAACTCGGTACAGTTGTACCGTACCATACTTTTGGTAAACGAATTTTTCGGTACCGAATCGATTGGTTCGGTTGGAAAACCGGTTGGTTGGCTCATTTCGGTAAGATCGGCCACCCCTACTGGAAACTGTAGACTACAACCCACAAAATGATGGACATAAAAAATCTCACGAAAGTAGCTGAAAACTGTGGACTATAGGCCACAAATGAGACTAAAACAGTCAAACACAAAATTTCACGAAAACGGCCAAAAACTATGGAATATAACCCACAAAATATGGCTAAAACAGTTATAAGAAATCTCATGAAAATGACCCAAAACTGTGGACTATATAGCCCACAGTATGCGAAAAATATAATATCTCATGAAAGTGGCCGAAGACTGTGGACTATAGGCCACAAATGAAGCTAAAACAGTCAAATACAAATTTTCACTAAAACGGCTCAAAACTATGGACTATATAACCCACAAAATGAGGCCAAAAAAGTAAAATATGAAATCTCATGAAAGTGATCGAAAACAGTGTATTATAGCCCACAAAATCAGGGAAATAAAAAATCTCACGAAAGTGACCGAAAACTGTGAACTATAGCGCAATTGAGGCTAAAACCGTCAAATACCAAATTTCACGAAAATGACAGGAAACAGTGGACTATAGCGCACAAAATGAGGGACATAAAAAATCTCACGAAAGCGGCAGAAAACTGTTGACTATAGCCCACAAATGAGGCTAAAAAAGTCAAATACAAAGTTTCACAAAAACGGCATGAAACTGTGGACTATTACCCACCAAATGAGGCCAAAACAGTGTAATACGAAATCTCATGAACATGATCGAAAATAGTATATTATAACCCACAAAATGAGGGAAATAAAAAAGCTCACGAAAGTTGCCGAAAACTGTGGACTATAGCCCACAAATGAGGCCAAAACAATCAATTACAAAATTTCATGAAAACTGCCTGAAACTATGGAATATAACCCACAAAATGTGGCCAAAACAGTAACATAAGAAATCCCATGAAAAAAGACTCAAAACTGTGGATTATATAGCCCATAGTATGAGGGAAATAAAAATCTCACGAAAGTGGCCGAAGACTGTGGACTATAGCCCACAAATGAAGCTAAAACAGTCAAATAAAAAATTTCACGAAACGGCCAGAAATTGTGGACTATAACCCACAAAATGAGTTCAAAATAGTAAAATATGAAATTTCTTTAAAGTTATCGAAAACAGTGTACTATAGCCCACAAAATCAGGGAAATAAAAAATCTCACGAAAGTGGCCGAAAACTGTGAACTATAGCGCAATTGAGGCTAAAACAGTCAAATACCAAATTTTCACGAAAACGACTGAAAACAGTGGACTATAGTGCACAAATTGAAGGACATAAAACATCTCACAAAAGCAGCAGAAAACTGTGGACTATAGCCCACAATTGAGGCTAAAATAGTCAAACACAATGTTTTACGAAAACGGCCTGAAACTGTGGACTATAACCCACCAAATAAGACCAAAAACAGTAAAATACGAAATGTAACTCCTATTTCCCGTATCTGTATTTTTCTACTGTATTTACATTCCTTGTACTCTGTCTATCAATTTGAGATCTATATTTTGTTCCAGTTCTAATAAAACCATTTCGTTTGTTTCAACTCACAAATTGAAAGAAATAAAAATTCTCATGAAAGTGGCTGAAAATTATAGACTATAGCCCACAAATGAGGCTAAAACAGTCATACACAAAATTTCACGAAAACGGCCGGAAACTATGGACTATATAACCAATAAAATGAGGCCAAAACAGTAAAATACAAAATCTCAAGTGATCAAAAACAGTGTATTATAGCCCACAAAATGAGGGAAATAATAAATCTCACGAAAGTGGCCAAAAACTGTGGACTACAGCCCACAAATGAGGCTAAAACAGTCAAATAGAAAATTTCTCGTAAACAACTGGAAACAGTAGACTATAGCCCACAAAATGAGGTACATAAAAAATCTCGCGAAAGTGGACAAAAACTGTGGACTAAAACAGTCTAATAAAAATTTTCACGGAAACGGCCATAAACTATGGACTATAACCCACAAAATGAGGCTAAAACCGTAAAATACAAATTCCCAAGAAATTGATCGAAAACAATGTAGTAGCCCACAAAATGAGATAAATAAAAATTCTCACAAAAGTGGCCGAAAAGTGTGGACTATAGCCCACAAATTAGGCTAAAACCGTCAAATACAAAATTTCACGAAAACGGTCGGAAACTGTGGACTATAACCCAAAAAATGACGCCAAAACAGTAAAATACGAAATCTCATGAAAGTGATCGAAAATAGTGTACTATTGTCCACAAAATGGGGGAAATAAAAAGTATCACGAAAGTGGCCGAAAACTGCGGACCATAGCCCACAAATGAGGCTAAAACAGTTAAATACAAAATTTCACGAAAACAACTGGAAACAGTAAACTGTAGCCCACAAAATGAGGTACATAAAAGATCTCACGAAAGTGGCCGAAAACTGTGGACTATACACCACAAATGATGCTAAAACAGTCAAATAAAAAATTTCACGAAAACGGCCGGAAACTATGGACTATAAACCCACAAAATGAGGCTAAAACAATAAAATACAAATTCTCAAGAAATTGATTGAAAACAATGTACTATATCCCAGAAAATGAGGGAAATAAAAATTCTCACGAAAGTGAAAATTAGGCTAAAACAATCATATACAAAATTTCATGAAAACGACCGTCAAAACCCACAAAATGAGGCCAAAACAGTAAAATACGAAATCTCATGAAAGTGATTGAAAATAGTGTACTATAGCCCACCAAATGAGGGAAATAAAAAATCTCACGAAAGTGGCCGAAAACAGTGTACTATAGCCCACAATTGAGGCTAAAACATTTAAATGCCAAATTTCACGAAAACAACTAGAAACAGTCACAAAATGAGGTACATAAAAAATCTAATGAAAGTGGTTGAAAACTGTGGACTATAGCACACAAATGAGGCTAAAATAGTCAAATACAAAATTTCACGAAAACGGTCGGAAACTGTGGACTGTAACCCACAAAATGACGCTAAAACAGTAAAATACAAAATCTCAAGAAATTGATCGAAAACAGTGTACTAGCCCACAAAATGAGATAAATAAAAATTCTCACGAAAGTGGCCGAAAACTATGGATTATATAGCCCACAAATGAGGGTCTAAAACAGTCAAATACAAATTTTCACGAAAACAACCGGAAACTGTGCAATATACCCACAAAATGAGGTCAAAAAAGTAAAATATGAAATTTCATGAAAGTGATCGAAAACAGTGTACTATAGCCCACAAAATGAGGGAAATAAACAATCTCACGAAAGTGTCTGAAAACTGTGGACTATGGCTCACAAATAAGGCTAAAACAGTCAAATACAAAATTTCACAAAAACAACAGAAAACAGTAGACTATAGCCCAAAAAATGAGGTACATAAAAAATCTCATAAAAGTGGCCGAAAATTGTTCACTATAGCCCACAAATAAAGTTAAAACAGTCAAATAAAAAATTTCACGAAAACTGCCGGAAACTAAAATGAGGCTAAAACAGTAAAATACGAAATCTTGAGAAATTGATCGAAAACAATGTACTATAGCCCACAAAATGAGAGAAATAAAAATTCTCATGAAAGTGGCCGAAAACTGTGAACGATAGCCCACAAATGAAGCTAAAACAGTCAAATACAAAATTTCACGAAAACGGCCGGAAACTGTGGACTATAACCCACAAAATGAGGCCGAAATAGTAAAATACGAAATCTCATGAAAGTGATCGAAAATAGTGTACTAGCCCACAAAATGGGGGAAATAATAAATCTCACGAAAGTGGCCAAAAACTGTGGACTATAGCCTACAAATGAGGCTAAAACAGTCAAACACAAAATTTCACGTAAACAACTAGAAACAGTAGAATATAGCCCACAAAATGAGATTCATAAGAAATCTCACAAAAGTGGCCAAAAACTGTATATTATAACCCACAAATGAGGCTAAAACAGTCAAATAAAAAATTTCACGAAAACGGCCGGAAACTATAGTTTCACAATAATAATAATAAAAACAATGTTTGTAAAGCGCAAGTTTTTTGTTTTGTTTTGTTTCTGTTTCTTCTTTTTTTTTTTTTTTTTTTTAGATCTACATATGGTTTTTATAGATCTAGAAAAAACATATGATAAAATCCTTAGAGACATAGTATGGTGGATGTTAAACAATAAAAGAGTAACTATTCGGTATATTGAGGTAATTAAGGATATGTATGAAGGGGCAACAACCACAATTAGAACAATCACAGGAGAGACCAGCGATTTTCCTATTACAGTAGGTTTACACCAAGGTTCGGCTTTAAGCCCCTACCTCTTTACTTTGGTTATGGGTGAATTGACGCGAGGAATACAAGATGAAGTGTCTTGGTGTATGATTTTTGCCGATGACATCGGCTTAGTTGACAAGACTAGAGCAGGAGTCAATGCTAAATTAGAATTGTGGAGAGAAACTTTGGAAGCTAGAGGCTTTAAAATAAGCAGAACTAAAACTGTAACCCATATTGCTCATATTTGTATTTTTAATTTTATTTAATAATAATCCTTGATTTATTTATTTTATTTTTGGTTGTATCTATTTTCATTTCTTTTGTATGGTGTGCTGTGTTCCTCTCTCTTGTGATTCATTCTCTGTTTGGTTCAGCTTCTTACTCTCTTTATTAGTCTACAATTTGTTCTTGATCTTGTCAACTGTTAAACCTATTTCATGGCCTATTTGTCTCTTATTGGATTCTTTTTATCCTATTGGATAGTACCCAGTTCACACAAACCCATATTGTCTCTATTTAAACACCCTAATTGAACCCTAACCCTAATTATCAAACCCTAATACTCTTCCTCTCTCTCTCTAGCCGTCATCCTCCCTCTCACCTACTCCCGACCCCCTTCCCGACTTCACCTCTGTGCTTTTGTTGTCTTTCACCTCCGACGTCGGCGACCACCCACCGCAAACCCCTCCTCTCCTATTCCCGATCCTCGTGCCCCTCGTCGCTGTCGTCAAACAGCAGCCCGCAGTGCTGCCCCCATGCCCTATCGCTGTCGTCGTCCTCTCGGTGGTCGACAATGCCAGCAGCGCAGCGCTGCACCCAAGCCACCGTCGTCTTCTCTTGTTGCTGCCGCCGGTCTTGCTGTTGTTGTTGTTGTCTCTTTGAGTGTGTGCACGTACGTCATGTGCACGTGCTTCGGGTGGAGTGATTTCTCGTTCGTGTGTTCGCTATTTGGGATCCGTTCACGTTATTCTGTTCTTCGTTTTCGTTGTCTTCATAACAAGCAAGTAGCTTGTATGTGTTCTTTTTGTCATACAAGTTAATACCGTAAGTAATCTAGTATGAAAATATTTGTACTCTCATGATGATCCATATTTGTTAGTTTAACCGTTGACATCATCTCTTGATCATGAGTAGTTACAATAATTGACATCCGTTGCATGAAAACAATTAGATTAGTGGACATCTTGACTGTATGTTGTTTGTGGAACACCGTATGTTGTAGATGACTGTTGCATAGATGATTGTTGGATGTATTATCTCATTATGTACTATTTGATTCACATGCCATGCTGATTTGAGTAACCCACATATACCATGCTTTGTATGACATCTATATTGGACCGTTTGTAGTTAAGTTGTTTGATAAAATGCCGAAAAGAACTTTTGTTTTGTAGTTGACCTATTTTGTATAGTAATTTCAACCCTGTAAACATCAGTGAAATAAATAAGTTTGTGAACATGATTTGTAGCCTTTGTTTTCTAGTTTCCATAACTTTTGACGGATCTGAATTTCGATTTTTTATGCATGAGTTATTGCCGTTTTACTACAGTCATATCGTATATTCCAGACTCTGAACTATATGTATTCTGTATGTAATTTTATTTTAAAACTGATATTAAAAATAAAATTTGAACTCTATATTTTGCTGAGTATGTTTAGATATGACTGGAAACAATCCCTAATTTTTGTGGAATTAATTAATGACTTTTGTATCTCATTTTATGCTTTTGAAACCCATGGAAATATTCCAAACTGCATGTTGTTCAGTAAAGAATTATATTTTCAACCTGATTCTATTCGCTTTTTATGAAAACTTTGTGAATTGGAACTGTAGACTTATTTGTCTATTTTATCACCCTTTTGACGGATCTGGATTTTGAATTATATTTTATGAATTATCTCAGTTTTGGTACTGCTATGTCTGAACTTTCAGAATTGAGATTTTGTTGCATTACTCTGTTTTCCCAATTTTGTTGACTATACTATCTGTAATATAAATTCATGATATTTTGTATTTTGAAACTAGATATGTTAGGGAATCTTCCGGATTTTTCTCAGATTTAATTATGATGATTTTAAACTCTTTTCATGCTTATAAACACAATTTCGCCCTCATCTGTAAACTGTTATATTTTCTACCCTCTCTATGTTAGTATTACCTGTTTAGTTTAGTTTTTTTCTTCATTTTTCTACTCGTATTGCTTGCGGCCCGGAGTTGCATCTAACGGGCATTATGTTTTCCTGTTTTCCTATTCTTGTCATTGCCTCCTTGTCATTGCCATATGAGCAAGTTTTGCTGATCAATTGCCTACTCGAGTTGGTGAGCAAAAGTTTTGAGCTGCGCATTGGAATTATTTGCTTAAAATATTTTGATGAACTATTTTATTTCATGAACTGTATTGAGACTTGTATTTGGGCTTATTGTCCCATGATTATTGTTTTGTTTAGATCTAGTATTTGTTGGAACATTTATTACTGATGCAATAAATACTGTTGAGTTATGATTATTTTGGCATGCCTAGTTGGAGTATACTATTATATTTACTGTTATGATGAGTCAAGCAGATCCATACAGCTTATGGATGGTAAAAACTATCCGCTGGACTTAGTCGCGTACCGTATTTCGTATTCTTTTGGGAAGCGGGGTGTGACAAAATTAAATAGAGTATATGGAGTGTAATTTTAGTGATATTCGGAACATAACTGAGGAATTAGTGAAGCTTGATGGTCAAGAGATACCTAAAAGAGACTGTTTCAGATATTTAGGCTCGATTATACAAAGTGATGGAGAGATTTGTGAAGATGTGACACATAGGATCCAAGCATGGTGGCTTAAGTGGAGAATTGCCAGTGGTGTTTTGTGTGACAAACGTATACCTTTGAAGTTGAAGGAAAAATTTTATAGGATGGCTGTTAGACCAGCAATGATGTATGGAGCAGAGTGTTGGGCAACAAAAAAACAACATGTCCAAAAAATGAGTGTAGCGGATATGAGGATGCTAAGATGGATGTTTGGTCAAACAAGAAAGGATAGAATTAGAAACGAGCATATACAAGACATGCTAAAGGTAGCTCTAGTCCAAGATAAGTTAAGAGAGAATCGCCTCTGGTGGTTTGGACATGTCACACGTATACCTAGTAGTGCCCCCGTTAGAAAGAATGATTTGATAAGTATTGAGGGTAGAGTTAGGGGAAGACCTAAACTAACTTGGATGAAAACGGTAAAAAAAGATATAATAGCTTGTGACCTTACAGAAGATATTGCACTAAACCGAGCAGAATGGAAAACCAGAATTCATGTAGCCGACCCCAAAAAGGCTTTCCTCCCCCAACTTATGATAGCTTGTGACCCCAACTAGTTGTAATATTGGTCACCGATTTCCTCCCCCAAAATCCTCCATAAGCCAATAGGACAACTTGTAGTAAATGATCACACAAAACCCCGCACGCATATGCTCTTTTCTCGTCTGCCCCCGGGGGTTGTTGTTGTAATATTGGTCACCGATTTCCTCCCCCAAAATCCTCCATAAGCCAATAGGACAACTTGTAGTAAATGATCACACAAAACCCCGCACGCATACGCTCCTTTCTCGTCTGCCCCCTAGGGATCAACTACTCAGTAACATCCATACTTCTTCCTCGCCCCTGCCGCACCTGCATGCCCAAGCGTTAAGAAAAGCAAAAAATTTATGCATTAAGATAGGAAATTTAGAAATGTCATTGCGAAAACAAGAATCGTTCTGGTGTAGCCAAATGATCCAAACAGTAGAGGCAATGGAAATATCCCACAGTACTCTACGTTCTCTTTCTCGCTTTCTCTCTCTCCAAGGACCCCAGAGATCTGTAGTTGAGGTATGACATTCTAATAAACTAAAACTCAAAAAAACTACCTCCCAAGCTAATTGTAAAGCGTAAGTTATAATGCGATTTATTAGTGTTTTAAAAGGGGTCCTAATACGACAAATTTATCCTTTAGAAGGGGCCTAACACGACAAACATATCCTTTACAAACATCGTGATAATAAGATTCATTGATCTTGCGTGTGAATTTAGTGCAAACTTTGTCGGTTTCAAGAGTTACAAGATCATCGAGAAGATCTTGGTTTTTGTCCACTAGAAATTGTCGTTTCTAAGGACATTCCTTTACTATGGTGTCGTTGTTTGCATGATTAATAAGTAGTTATCGAACAAAGATAAGTTGTCGATATTGGGTACGTGGAAGCAAATTTTATGATTTTCGAGTAAAACTTCTTTTTTTTTTTTTTTTCTTTTTGATCTACATGGTTGTCAAATGGAAAAACATGCACAACAAATTGTCTTAGATTTGATTTTTCCTATTATAGTTAGATCTTTCACTTGAAATATTCAATGAGATAGTCTACAATTTTTATAAATATTTGTATGTATAATGAGAAATGCAATCTTCTAAACTAATGAAGAAAGTTTTTTAGTGCAAGAATCAAATAAAATGCTGGAATTCCTTGCAGACAGTAATTTTGGGCCCAAATATAATATTCAATATAGTTACGAAAAAGATATATTCAAATAATTTATTGATATAGTACATAAGTTTTCAAATTGCATCATTTTCTTTATTTATGCAGAACACATTATGAGTACATACCGAAAAGTTAACTTTTAAGGAATGAATTTTTTTTTTTGAATCAATTTTTATTTTTATTTAATAGGAAGATATGTTCATCTTGTTTTTCATACAGTCGACCTTTCTTGTCTTTTGGGGGTGTATACAATTAATCTTTAATTTGGTGTACTTATAGAAGATATAGATGTTATGAAAACAATTAGTAAAACACTGTGCCTAAGATACATAATAATGTAAAATCAAGTTAAGTAATATTCATCAACCATTCATCATGTTGTTAGAAAAATAAATATTATTTAGCCATAAAATTTGTCACATCCTAAAATATAAATAATGAAACATCAAATTTAAATAACTCGATTTTATACTCTTAGGCTATCTAAGATATGTAAAACAAGATGAACGGTTCGTATATTTTTGTATAGGGTTACATATGAGCAAATGTAGGAGATAACCATTCACTCTTTATATTGATATTATTCGCTGAATTTTTCAAAAAATAGTTTTGTTATTTTCTGTTTTTTAAAAAAATTATGTAATATTGCATATGATTATACTAGTTGTTCTTGTTTCTATATCCCTTTCCATCTGCTCTTTCTCCTCGGACAATCTCAAAATCCACCGTTTCATCCAAACCTCTCTCTCTCTCTCTCTCTCGGACAAACTCAAAATCCACCGATTCATCCAAACCTCTCTCTCTCTCTCTTTTTGTCTCTCTCTCTCTCTCTCTTTTTGTCACTATATATATTCCCTTCCTTCCCCCTTTCTCCTTCAACAATCTAGATCTCTCTCTTTCCCCTAAGCACTTTAATTTCCATGGAAAAATCCAATTCAAAGAGAAACGTTTGTGGGTTCAAAAGGCCGCGAGAGGCTAGCAAAACTTCGAAGAAAACCACAGCAAGCCCAGTTGTGCCTACTGACCAAAATCAGCCACCCCTGCAATGTAAGGAATGTATGATAAATTTTGACAGAGTTAAAGATCTTACTTCTCATGTTAGAGATCATATTAAAGAGGAGGCCAAAAAGGAGGCAGACAAGAAAAGGCTCTTGAAAGGAAAGGAGGTCATCAACATCTCGAACCGCAAAGACGCTGACGATGATGATGACACCAAAAGTGAAGAGTCTGTTACTAGTCCTTATTGTCCGAATCCCTAAGGTTAAGTTCTCTGGGCTTTTTAGGGTTTCAGTTTCTGAAGGTTTTATGTAATTTGGGTGTGGCCATATCACAATAATGTAAGTTTGGTATTGGAAATAAAATGTTCAAGTACTTGTTTCTCTATCATTGTTGTTATTACTACAGTCTTTCTAATAAACTTTTTATCGATCGAAGTTGTTTTGGTGATTTGGGAAGCAGTGTGGCAACCGACTACAATTCTCAACATTTACTTGAGAATCTATAATCCTTTAAGACTAGAAAGATCTCTCTTTCTGCATGCTTAGATCTCTTGATTCTTTGTGTATTTAATGAATAATAATGAGATACTGTGTTTGTTTACTTTATTGAAACTTTGGTTTTTATCTTCAAAAAAAAAAGAAATATACTATCACAACTTTCCTAATCAAAAAAATTAATGTCAAAAAAAAAAAAATTATACATAGATCGATCCATCTCATATGTTGAATGTACCAAAAAGAAAAACTACAAATAAAATAAAACAAAATCTCAGTCTGTCCAATTTATAGTAATGTTCTTGAGGTGGTAAGTGTAATGGCGATTGGCATTACAGTTTTTTTTTTTTTTTTTTCCGAAGCAAGTGACCTAGGTCACCGATTTCATTAATGAAAAATTAGCGAAACCACAAAATATCCATATTACACAACATCATAATCTTCGAGGCCTACTGTAACGATTGGCATTACAGTTAACATCACTAAATGGAGAGAACTTAATCTTTCGAATTTAGAAAATGAAATTAAAATTTAAGAACCAGAATCAACACACAGCAAAGAATTGAACTACACAATTTTCATCTAATTTCAATAAAAGGAGAGGTACATAAATTTAACATCTTAATTAATTAAACCAGTATTTCCATTGATCAATTACTGCTTGAAATTCTCACTCAGATGTAGTTGGATCCAGTACTCTCATACCCAGAGCCAATTCCTTCAGCCTCCACTTTCACTTCATCAATCTTTTTCTTTCTCTTATCCTTGTCACCATTAATTCCTGGTGCCTTCTTCTTCGAGTCTATCTCATTGAGTTTTTCCTCATTGCTACTAAGAGCAGCATGAGGGCAACGCTTGGAGACTATCTCTTCACAGCTAGCACAGTAGGCTGAGCTTTGGATGTTGCCATTGAGGGATTTGAGGTATTTCTTGTATTCCTTTCGGATGCTCGGCATGATGTTGAAGCTACTTTTCGAAGAAGAAGAAGAGAAAAAACGAAGGGAATCGTTAATTATAACGAGAAGGAGAAGAGGAGGGGGAATTAATTACATTTGGTGATAATCTGAGTCACTTCTTGCTAATTAAATAACAGTTGGATGTACATGAAGATATATATCTAGCTAGGGCACAAACTCTTTAGACACCCACTATTTCACCCTCCTAGAAATTAATAGGAAGTTTTAAATGAAAAATACTTAGTTATGTTAATTTTAATCTTCGTAATAATGTTTTATTATTCTATTTAATTTATTTTATTTCATTATAATTTTTTGTTTTTAAATTTTTTTAAGAATTGGAAAATAAGTATAATGGAACAAAAAGAATTTTATTAAAAAGAAAGAAAGGGGAAAAGAAGATACATATTAATTCCTTCTTAGGATATACATATAATAAATAACTTAATTGTAAGAAGAATTATTTAAAATTTATTTATTCATGTCTATATATATTCTTAATTGATTTTTGTAAGTATACATATATGTTTCTTATATATATGCCTAAACTCGACCATAAAGATGCAATTAATCTATTTCATATTATTCATTGAACATCATCACTAATGAAATGAACATTTCATTGAGACTCAAATTCATTTAATCTTGGCATGCATTCTCCAGTAACACTCAGAAAAATGTAAAGCTATTTAAGATCGTCAAAGTGTTTAAGGTAAGCTCTAATTCACTAAATCTATCGCTCTAATTTCACTAATTCGAGTTAGCTATTTTTATTCTGACTTTGTCCCTGTTTTCTTTATCTTTGCAGATTTGAGATGCTTTTACAGTTCTTGGTTCTCTCCTCTCTGGGTATATCTGATACATTGTTTCGGAGATGGTTGTGAGGCGTTCTATTTCTGGATGTTTGTCGTCGCTCCTTCAGCCTCTTTTTGAAGCATCGGTTGCTTTTGTTTTTAACTGTTTTATTTTGTTATTTTGTTCTCCGACAAGGTCTCCCTTACTTCTGACAGGACCTTAGTCGTTTAGTATCAATGTTCAGGATAGATGTTTAACTTAGATTGGTCGATGTTCTGGATGTATACTTTATTTTCTCCTGGTTTCTCTCCGTGATGGCTCATATGTGCAATGTTTGTTCTTTTGTCTTATTTGTGAGTTTTGTGGGGTGCTCTTGTCCTCCAGAGGGTCGGATGGCTAGGGATCCTCCGGAGTGGGATTGGCCGTCAGCCTTCGTTGGTGCCAACCAGCTTCTGGCTGTTCTGGAGTTGCAGGTATGATGGCTTCTCCTCAGTTTTTTTGTTTCCCCTCGCCCGGTCAGGATTGGTTGTAGTTGGTTCGTTTCTTTTGTTCGACTGGCCTTTGGAGGGCTGGTGGTTGGTGGCTAGTATTTTGCATTTGCTGTCTTCCTTTTTTTGTGTTGAACTGGGGATTGCTACTGTGTTTCAGTAAATCCTCTGTCCACGACTGTTTATGGTTGGTTGCATCACCACCCTTTTAGGTGATTTATGGTTCCTACCTTCACGGCTTCGAGTTTTCTGAGTTGCTCCCAGCACTTGGGTTTTATTGATTGCGGTAGCCATGGTTTTTTATTTCTCTTCCCTTGTTGCCTGGCATGGCGTTGGGGTACGCCTTTCGGCCTTGCTTGGGGTCTGTGTTGTTCGTCGTCTTTGAAGGTGATTTGGTACCTTCCTTGCCCTGTTCTGTGTTGTTCTTAGTCGTTCTCTTTTCTAGTTGTTTTTGTGTCCCTCTTGGGTTCGTTGGCGTTGCCGTCCCAGGCGATGATTGGCGTTTGTCAGCGCTATTTGTATTAGGCTTCCTATTTTGGGTGCAGTTGTTGCTCACTCCATTACTCCTTTCGGTGGCCTGCGTGGTGACGGTTCTCTCCTTTGCACCCATCGTTAGCCAGTGTGGTGATCGCTCTATGATCCTATTCCGTTCGCTGATTAGTCGTCTTGTGCCTGCTTTGTTCGGAGCTATATCGGAGTAGGCTGAGATGGAGGCTACTGTTGAGAGGCCGAGTCCTATCACCTTTGGCGATGCGCTTGCTTGCGGAGGCTGTCCTATCACTCTATCTGCTGTGCAGTTTTGCGTTTTGCATTCACTTTATTAGGTTTTAGTTTGGTTATTGTTTGTCTGCTGTGTTGGTTGGCAATGTCCTTCATTGCATGCTTGCGTTTATTTCTGTTCTATTCTTTCTGTTTGCTGTTTTACTCCTTGTAAATCGGTACGAATTGTATTATTTCGTTTTTAATATATTGGGCTGGAATCTAATGATTATATCCTTGTTGATCAAAAAGTGTTTAAGGTAAGCTAGGAAGAGAGAGATAGAGACAAGGGTTTCCAAGGTGATGAGGTTTTTTTTTTTTTTTTTTTTTTTTTGACGTAATTGGATTCTTTTTGTTTCTTTTTTGACGTAATTGTATATATATATATATATATATATATATATATATATATATATATATATATATATATATATATATATATATATATATATATATATATATATATATATATATATATATATATATATATATATATATATATATATATATATATATATATATATATATATATATATATATATGAAGTCACAGCACAAGGAGAAATACAGTCACATCGAAGACAAGAAGGATATACCTTCTTTTTATTGTCTTCGATGTGATTGTATTTCTCTTTGTGCTGTGACTTCTTTCTTTATATATATATATAGAAGTCACAGCACAAGGAGAAATACAGTCACATCGAAGACAAGAAGGATATACCTTCTTTTTATTGTCTTCGATGTGATTGTATTTCTTTTTGTGCCGTGACTTCTTTCTTTATATATCCTTCTTTTTATTGTCTTCGACGTGATTGTATTTCTCTTTGTGCTGTGACTTCTTTATATATATATATATATATATATATATATATATATATATATATATATATATATAGGAGAAATACAGTCACATCGAAGACAAGAAGGATATACCTTCTTTTTATTGTCTTCGATGTGATTGTATTTCTCTTTGTGCTGTGACTTCTTTATATATATTTATATATATATATATATAAATATATATAAAGAAGTCTTCGGTTGCACACTACTTTGGTGAGTACTCCGTGAGCACTCACAAACTAGAGACCCTATGAAAAATCCGAACCGCTCATATTGTTCTATATGCCTTAGATAGCCTAACAATAAAAAATCAAGTAATTTGAAGTTCATTTACCCATAATTTACATCATCACAAAATTGTATGGCTAAAAATTCTAACAACATGATGGATGGGCAAATGAACTTCAAATTACTTGATTTTTTATTGTTAGGCTATCTAAGGCATATAGAACAATATGAGCGGTTCGGATTTTTCATAGGGTCTCTAGTTTGGGAGTGCTCACGGAGTGCTCACCAAAAGTAATGTGCAACCGAAGGGGACTCATATAAAGAAGTCTTCGGTTGCACACACACACACACACACACACACACACACACACACACACACACACATATATATATAGGGTAAAAGGGATATGAGCAACTTGCTCATTTAGTAAATGAGCAATTGATTATGTGGCATGCATGTGATACATTGAACAACTAACCCTTTTAATGATTTTTCAATCACATGTATGCCACATCATCAATTGCTTATTTACCAAATGAGCAAGTTGCTCATACCCCTTTTCCCCATATATATATATATATATATATATATATATATATATATATATATATATATATATATATATATATCACATTGAAGACAATAAAAAGGTGTATAAATACGCACCAACAACCTAAAGAGACAACCAAAAACAAAAAGTGCAGACAGATCACACCACACATCAACCATCGGAAGAGAACAAGAACACAAAAGTGGCAGGAAAAGACATATAATCACAACAACAACAGAGCAAAACGCATGCAACACAGTCAGCGAGTGCAATCAGCAACAAAGACAGCAAACACGTAGCAAATAAAGACCAGACAACCAAACAAGCCAAACCTCGACAAAACTGAAGCAAAAGTCAAGACATAACTAGGCCAAAGAGTCCATGCGAACATCAAAATACAACAAATAGCCAGTAGATAGAAAATAAATAAACAGCAGATCAAAAAGAGAACCAGCTACCCAAAAAGGCAGCCATCACAAAGCGAAGAAACTTCGTCAGCCGAAACTTAGAGAGGACAAAAACGAAACAGGAAGTGACATCAGGCCAAATATCACATTTGCAAACACAAACAAAGAAGTGGTAACGATCAAGATGAATAGAATAAAACAAAGCTAGGTAGCCAAGTTCAGCCCCAATTGAGCCAGCGAAAGAACTACATTATCCAGTAGGTGCAACTTGAGAGCTCCCATGTTGGAAGGGGAAAGTAAGTTAGACCATAGATGAACAAGATGAATGAAGTCATCAATGATGACATCAATCGAGGGAATTTTCTTGGGAAAAATACTATCATTCCTTTCTTTCCAGATGACCCAGATGAGCGCCATCATAGCAGTATCCCAAGAAAGTCTGAAAGTCAATGACACCTTATTTTTCCTCCAAGTACTCTATCCCGGTGTCATGGAACCCGGAGGCCCACGGATATGCCAAACTTGCCTACAAATGAACAAAGTAAGGCGAATAAAAGGACAATGAATGAAGAGATTATTGATCGTCCCATTGTGCCTAGTACACAAAACACATATTAGGCCCAAAGCAAGATTTTTTTGTTGAGAATTTCAACTGTAAGAAGCTTGTTGTGAATTGTCAGCCAAACGAGGATCCGGTCAGTCAGGGGTTTAATGTTTTGCCAAAAAGTTTGTTGTGTTGAGTTGAAAGTGTTCAAGATCTAAATAATTTTGATTCAAAGATAAGCGTAACCTTTTCTTGTATAGGTATTCAAAGAGTTCTTTAAGATGTCCATTATGAGAAGTCTTTGGGAGAAAAGGAGAAGAAAAAAAAACTCGATCTCTGACAAAATTACCTTGTACATTGTTATCTTGTAGTACATTGTTTTCATGCTATGCAATAGATTGTACATTCTTATCTTGTACATTGTTTTCAATGCTATGAAATAGATTTCTTGTGAAACCTATCACCATTCTCAAAATTGTAGATTGGTTAGGGCCGTTAGGCAGCTTTCTAGTTTGATGTTTTCTGTGCTTCAACAAAATACTTAGTGTACTACTTTTAATTACCATACTAGTTGGATTCAAGAATAGTGGCGTGTGGAACATAATTGTGTATTAATTCTTGTAGACATCACCCTTTCTCTCTTACAGTATGAAAGAAGTACACCAATTGAAAAGCAGTAAAATTAGGACTGCTCTTGAACTGTTGAACATGAACATTGAACAGCAAAGAAGCAAAAAAACTTGAGGATTAGTGGATGCCTAGGATTCTATGTGCAACGGCATAAAAACAATTTATTATCTTTAATTATTTGCGATATTTTGACTGTTGTTTATAGTTCAGTTGCTTATTAATGTTTGAAAAATGATTACTATGCTACTTTCTGAACACAAGGGCGTGTTGCATAAAAGAACATAGCAAACACCACCATTTTTTATTAATGAAGCATTAATTCCAAGTAAGATAAAAACGCTTTTCCGTTAAATTACTTGTTGACTCTATTTTTTCTCTCTTAATGGTACAATAGTAATTCACAAAGAGCAAAAAAGTTGGCATCATTCTTAGTACTTTCTTTTCTTAACTTTTGAGAGGTATGGTGTTTGGCCTATCATTTTTTTTTTTTTTTTTAAAATAAAAGTGACCGAAGTCACCAATCTCATTAATGAAAGATTAACAGGCTTACAACAAAAGTCCTACAATATCTCATACATCATACAGTGCACGTCGGCACTAAAAACCACAATTGTAATACATCATAACATCTATGCAAGTTTGGCCTATCATTATTTGTATACAAGTTTGGTTATTTATTCTTTGATGCAACATGATGGTACTAGTGTTTTCACTTTTTACTCAAAAAATTGATAAACAAAAGTTTATTTACCTTGCATGATATATGTATGAGAATAGTTGGTCGACTTTTTCATATTCTTCACATACAAAGAAATAATAAGCATATAAACGTACTATATATTTGAATAAGGAAAGATCTCACTGCTAAAATTGGGTGGTTTATTGATGTCTTATTATTACTCGAACGATAATAAAATTGAGAAAGCAATTAATTTTTCTTTTTCTCGAGCAAAGGAACAACAATATATACAATGGACTTTCCTTCAAAGAATGGAAATAGTTAACGAACTTTATTTTATTAATGAACATTTAAAAATTTCCACCTTATTATTGGTTTGTGCTAAATAATTAGATTCATCCTACTGAAAATTTCCACCTTAATTAATTGTTTATCATTTATCTTTTTTTTGGGAAAATAGGATGATATAATTAAGATACAATAATGACTTCAAAAAATAAAAATTAAAAAAATTAAAAGCTATTTTCTAACTACTAATTACTTAACATTTTTTTTTTGACGTAATAATAGGATAGAGCAAAAGGATGTACTAATTACTTAGCACGCACACGTTTAGTTGTTTTCCAAAACCATTTGAATATGTCTAACAACTAATCAAAAAGATAAGAATAAATTTAAATTAATTATATGCTTTCTTTTTATATATATAATTTATACAAAGCCAAAAGTCACAAGAATTAATTAGTAATCATGATAAATTTCCAGTGTTTCAGGCAACCAGCATGAAATGCATGAGAACAACATTTAACCAGTCCTCTATTAATTTCCTTATTAGTGCCAGACTATTCTGAGCCTTCATGTCAGATATTACTTAATTTCTTCCTAATCTTATACTTCCCTAGCTAATTTTTGATTATTATAAAAAGCCACTCTTGGATCCCCCTTACTTCTCATTAACCTTAAAGAATCATTATCCTTTTCTCTCTAAATATTCTATATATCCTGCAGGTTCGATCCTTATCTTCTTCTTCTTCTTCTTCCCCTAGCATAAGCCCATGGAAGGAAACAACCCGAGGTTCATTTTCGGGCAAAACACTACACCATCGAGCTATCCGTTTCACCTTGATCCATCCTTTGTCATCCAACCTGCAACCAATGATTTAACCACCTCACCATTCCTTGAAGCAATCGCATCTCCCCCTATTGGTACCTCCATGCCAACCATCCGTACTAGTAGTTTTTCTCGTACCAACTTTGGGCTTTCCATGCTTCACTCAAATGTTAGGACCCCCTCCATTAATCCCTTTACTACTAGAAACCTCACAGTACCCATGACTTCCAACTCGTCCAGCGCACCTGCAGCCCTAGCCTTTCAAGACAATAGGCACATATATAGTGGTTCACTTCCAAGCATAATCTCTTTTGGGAATCAATACCAACTTCCCAACCCATATCTTGCTCATGTTAACCCTAGTTACTTGTACTCAATGGCTAATAATGGCCTTGATATTGCTCGTAACGTTCCCAATTCATCTCGTGATTCAAGTCTTCCTTACAAATGTAGCATTTGTTGTATGGAGTTCCCTACCTCACAGGCCTACGGAGGCCACATGAGTTCTCACAGCAAAGCGAAGAAGGCTAGAGAGAAGTTGGAGTCGAGCAGGAGGGAAGCAAAGAGGGCAAGGCCTGACACAGAGAATGGTTCGCTTTTGAATTTGGCAAAGAGGAAAAGTAGTGATCAATCTAGGGGTAGTATTAAGGGGAAGGAAATGGTACAGATCAGGCAGCTGCAAGATCGCGAAGAGCTTTGCACTAAAAGGAAAGGTAAAAATATTACTATGACGCAGGAAGTTAACGAAGCAGAAGAGATCCGAGCAGAGGTTGTGGGTTATGCTAGTGATGAATCTGCTAACAATGAGACCCATGTTTAGCGAACTAGTCATCGATCGAGATGGTGACTAGCTACTAGCTGGTTCTTAGATTGCTAGCTCATTTAGTACTGTCTTCTCTTAATGCATTGAATGATTTATAGATTTAGGTTGTTTTCATTTTCATGAAGGTTTAGGATTTATCATTATTCTTCAAGTTGCATTGTTTAATTTTATTGTTTTTTATTATATTAAAGCATTGTATTGTAGTGGAATAATAGTGTGTTTTGGCTCTTTCAGAATTCAGCCCCTTTTTGAATGTCTTTTTTTACACCATGGCTTATAATTCACTATTAATCAACTTTTTCGCGCTTTTTTTAAAAGATAAAAGTGGTCTAGGTCACCGATTTTATTAATGAAAAATTAACGAAACCACAAAATATTTATATTACAAATCTCATGTTCCTTCGAGCACTACCGGCTCGCACCCCAATTAGTTCATTACAACACAAAGCGGAAAGATACACCAAGCTAGGGATCTACTACCATCCCTCAAAATACCCATACAAAAGATGACACCTAGTGCCAACATAAGGAAGTGGAAGCCTCCACTCCTCTAGTAGAAGCCTGCTCTCCTTTCCTAATAGATTATGCGCCCCCTCGAAGCGGATTCTCTTCTTTGTGTATGTGTTACCTGTCGAATATTCTATTAGAGCCAGTATTTTATGCAAAGACATTTTGAAAGAACACCTATAATTACGAAAACAAAGATCATTCCTATCTCGCCAAAGAGACCACAAGACCGCCCCAGTAGTGATATCCCACATACTTCTATGGTCTTTTCGCTAATAGTTAATCACAGTTATAGGGATTTTTTATTTTTTTTGGGAACTCAGATGGCAATTGCCATCGTCTTTCATTAATGAGAAATAATGAAAGAAGAGTTTATAATGCATAATTCTCAAAGCTAAATAAGTAAACAAATTACATAAATTCACGAGCAACAAAAATACAACTAATCGTGCATATTCTTAATTGTCTTCCCGGTATGAATATTTCTTTTGCATTATCTCTAATATTTTAATGGGAGAGTTAGGGTTATGTAACCAAGCAAGCACATGCATTGTAACCAAATAAACACGTGCAATGCATGTGCATACTAATATAAATTAGGTCTTAGGTTCCATTAAAATTTTTATTTTAAAAAAAATATATTATAAAGATGTGCATTGCACGTGCAAATTACTAGTTATTACTGAATTAAACATAAGTAGTTACCTACTGTTAAAACTGAAGTAAATAATAAACCGTCATCCCCTACCCCTAACACAATTATAGGAAGAGATGTATATATCCTTTTTATCTACTATATATATATCCAAACCCTGAGCTCTCTACAAAGGGCACTGATCGATGTACTATTTTTCCTCATATGAAGTATGAACACAATTGATGAACCTTTTGTTGGATATATTGGTATATTCTTTCTATATAAATATTGAATGTGCATATGAGTAGCACGTGTATTGAATGTACTAATCGTATGGATATCGAAACGCGGGTTGAGTGGGTTGAGAACACAGTACCCAAACCAGTATTTAGAAATAAATACTGGCTTGTGATAGCAGTCTAGGTATTCCAATCTTGATACCTAAGATGAATATCCCAAGTAACCTAGCCTAATTCACAATTGTTAATTTCTCACAAAATCTAACCCAAAACAAAACAAGTTCATTTGATTCACTTCACTCTCCACTCTCTAATGTAAATTGTCTCCTCTTTCCTCCACCTACTCCCTTGTTAATTAATGCACATTATCCATCTTCATCACCGACGTTCTACACTAAGGTATAGAAAGAATTCTATAAATCCCACCTTTTCTCACACCCTTCGATCTAAGAAATGAAGTAAGAAATTAAATCACTTGAAGATGTGCCTCCTTGCATCCAAGGTTTGCTTATGTAAACTTGCATACGTAGGACTTTTTCCCCAACACTCACTATATAAATTAAGCTAGGCACCCTCCCTCCATATACCTCGATCAACCATCTCTAATTTCTAAAGAACTCTTTCCCAAATGTCTATGAAACGCAGATGCTCAAGCTAATCGGTTGTGAAGGCAGCACCGCCTAAGCGCCGACAGCCCGTGCCAAGGCCGGGCAAACCTCCTTTGCTTGCTGCGATGAAAGTGATCACCACAGAGAAGCCTATACTGAGATGGAAGTGTTTCCCACCGATCAAGAAGTCCGCTGACTTGAAAAGAGAGCACCGCCGAGTATCCTCTTGAGCACGAAGAGGAATGGCATCCAGTGGATGTCGTGCTTCCAGAACTTTCTGGGGGGTTGTTCGTATCATGGTTGAGGTGGAGGTTGCCAAGGAGTTAGATTCGACCATTCGCTTCTAATGACCTTAATTAGGGTTGGTACTATGTAACTTATGTTTCAGCTGTTGACCATGGGAAAATAAAAAAGTATATATATATCACAGTAATCGGCAGCATATATACTTCATGTAAAACAACATTATATTGTTACAAACTACTTAATTGTTTACAAAAAAAGAGGGGGGAAAAACCCTAATGACTAATGAGAAGCCTCATGAAGGCAACTATTGTATATAGAAGTGAATGATATTTTTATTATCATGTCAATTAAGCTAATTTGTTTTCAGTATAGATCATCCTTTTTTTTTTAAGTTCTTTTTCCAATTAAAGATTCTTTAAAAGAAAAGGTTGTCAAGCATGTTAGAATTAATATAAATACTACATCCTTGGCCTTTACCATAACTTCTTAAATTTTTCCCCTTCAGATTTGAGAAAGCTTGGACACTATCAGCAAATATCCGGCAGGTCATAGTCAATTCGTGGATGGCCGCTACCACGGAGGTATCCGCAGTGGGAATTTGAATCGAAAAAACAAGAAGACTGCGAAAACATATCAAAGTTTGGGCTAGCTAGAAAGGAATTTGGCGCGAACAAGTTGAGAATGCAGGAGTTGGGAATTAGGGTAGAGGAGCTGGAAGTTATCCAAGAAGGGAGGGAATTGCTGCAAGCAGAGAGTGGAGAGCTTCTTCAAAATAGAGTCGAGATTAAGAGTATGGGCGATATGGATGAACAATATTGGAAACAATGATCACGAGTTCAATGGCTTAAAGAAGGAGATGCGAATACAAAAATTTTCCATAAGGTGGCCAATGGTAGGAGGAGACAAAACCACATTAGCAGGTTGTTGATTGTCGGCGCTTGGACTGAGAACGAGGGATTAATTAGACAAGAAATAGACAAAAACTTTAAGGAACTCTTCGGGAGAAAAAACGAGTTCAGATGTAAGATGAGTCATGACATGTGGAGCACCTCTAGAATTGAGGGGAGTGAGGACATTGAAGGATTGTTTCAGGAGGAGGAGGTCCTCCAAGCCGTGAAGGGTTTGGGACAGGACAAATCGCCGGGGCCGAACGGGCTGCCAATCTTCTTTTATAAGATTTATTGGGACGTCATTAAGACGGATCTTATGAATATCTTTCATGAATTGCACAATGGAGTGGTGCAGCTGGAGAGATTGAACTACGCTAACGTGGTCCTAATCCCAAAAAAAAAAAAGAGGTGTCAGTTATAGAGGACCTAAGGCCAATCAGCCTCATAAATGGCTCTTTCAAGATAGTCACCAAAGTGTTAGCGCAAAGGCTGTCTCCAATGATGGAGGGGATAGTGGGTGAATCTCAGAGCGGTTTTATCAGAGGCAGGGACATCATGGATAGTATAGCCTCGGCCCATGAAATAGTATATAGAGGTAACAGGGATAAGTCGGACGGTTTGTTACTGAAAATAGATTTCCAGAAAGAATATGATTCATTAGAATGGGAATGTGTGGATGAGGCGCTTCAGCTAAAAGGATTTGGCAGTAAATGGCGCAGTTGGATAATGAAATGTGTCCAGGGAGGGAAGTCGTTTATCCAAGTCAATAACCAATTGGGGAAGGAAATCAAATGTAGAAGAAGTCTTAGGCAGGGAGATCCGTTGTCCTCGCTACTCTTCGCTATTGTGGCAGACGGGCTGGCAGAGATGATCAGCAGGGGCAGGGAACAAGGAATCATTCAAGGAATTAAGGCAAGGGGTATCCCGCAAACAATATCGATCCTACAATATGCTGATGATACGCTATTGTTCGGAGTTGCAAAAGAAGAGGAAATGAAGGCAATTGGGATGGCCCTTCAGTGCTTTAGTTTCTGGTCAGGGATGACTGTAAATCGAGCAAAGACTAGTGTTCTACCAATTAGCGATCAACTGTCTATCTCCATCGACACCATTAAGGAGTTCTTCAGATGCGAAGTAGGCCACTTTCCGCTAGTTTATCTAGGAATCCCTATTAGGCCGGGGGCACTCCATAGATAGGACTGGCATCCATTGATAGATAAAATTGACAAAAAACTTTCAGGATGGAAAGGAAGATTACTCACGTTAGGTGGTAGGATCACACTATTAAATTCAGTACTTAGTTGTCTACCCACTTACTTGATGTCGATATACAAGCTCCCACAGTGGGTTATTAAGAGGATCGACAAGATCCGAAGAAGATTTCTCTGGAAAGGAACTGAGGAATCCAACAAAGGGCTTCCACTTGTCAATTGGGGTAGAGTGGGCAAAAGGAGAGAATATGGGTGTCTGGGGATTCAGAACATAAGGGACATGAACAGAGTGCTGTTGAGTAAGTGGTGGTGGAAGATGAAGAGGCGACGAAACAATTGGTGGTGCAAATCGTTTACTAAATATAGATGGAGGAAAGCATGTCGTTTCGGGGGGAAAGCATTGTTCGGGAAGTCTTCCCAACTATGGAAAGGGATTGCAAAAGTGGGGGTTGTCTTTCACTCAAACACTAGATGTAGAGTTGGAAGCGGAAAGGATACTAGATTCTGGCAAGATAAGTGGTGGGGAGATAGGACCTTGATGAATTTATTTTCGGCATCTGCGGAGGCCACAATTAACACTGATACGGTAGTGGCAGATGTGTGGAAGAATCATTCGCTCAAACTGATAGTCAAAGGAAATCTATCCAGTAGCGCAGTATCAGAACTGAATGACCTAAATCTTTTTATTAGAGAAGAGGGTCAGTACATTAGCGAGGACGAGGATAGCAGAGATTGGGTGCTAGAGTCATCAGGGGAGTTCTCGGTAGCATCAATGTACAAGCGGCTAAATGACGGCAGACTACGATGTAAGGAGGCCGAAATTATATGGAAGCTATGGGTTCCATTAAGAGTAAAGGTTTTTACTTGGCTTGTCATTAACGATGCTATTTTATCCAAGATCAACCTCAGGAAAAGGAATATGCATATCGATGTCAAATGTGAGGCATGTTCGACTGAGGATGAGGACACGAATCATATCTTATTCTCTTGTATTAAGACCAAATTAGCATGGGAGGTAGTCAGCCTTGGGTTTGGGGTGGTAGAATGTCCGTCGTCTAGCTCGGAGGTCTGGGGACGTTGGTGGGTAGAATTAGTTAGAATGGAGGATAGAAAGGCCTGGGGTGTGATGGCAACAGCTACGATGTGGTGTTTGTGGTTAAACAGAAATGATTTATGCTTTCACAAAATTAGTTGTAATTTTTCGGTTATTATGCATAAAATTATATCTCTATCTCGTGAATGGACAGGTCATAGGGGAGGCTCCGGATGGAAGAGGAAGATTAAACAGATCAGGCTGTGGCAGAGCTATGGACAGGGTCGATTAGGGTGCTCAGTATACCCTGGGAGTGGTAGTTGTTGTGTACTGGTGCAACACAAATGGGGATTTGGCATAGTAACCATGTATCTTTATTGCTTTCCTAGTTTATCAAGCTTTCAGTCTCTGCTTTGTTAGTCCTTATCTCAATATCGATGTACTGTGATTTTAGAAGGTTTGGATGGGATGACTATAAATAGTACTACTATGTTTTCTTTAATTTCGCATTAATGAAGCGATGACTAGGTCATCTTTTTATCCAAAAAAAAAAAAAAAACTTCTTAAATTTTGGTCCAACTATAGTCTTTTACGTGGTAACAGAGCAACTTATATTCGAATCTCACCCGCTACGCCATGTTAAATGCAGATTCAAAGAAAAAGTATTGTTGCGTTCAATTCAGGTCTCATCCACAAAGATGAGCATCAACATGCGAGGACATTTTAGAATTAATATAAATACTAAACCCTCAGTCTTTACCACTTATATATAATTTTGATCTAGTGGTCGGGTCTTTCACGAAGTAATCACCATTATTAGTTAAAGTAGACGAAAATGCTTCAAAAGTGATTTTTCATAACTTGTTATACTCAATATACATAAAGCAAATTACTGATCTCATCTAGCATAGTCGTTATTCAGTTACAAAAAAATATAAAGCATATCTAGTGATATGTCAATATTGAGCGTAGAACATAATGTCGTCCTTGAACAAATTTTCGTTATCAAACAGAACGCAAATTGCCATTATTCGGAATGTGCAATGAAATTGTTGAGCTTGTTGATCGAGTAAAAGATTCATGTTCGTTTTTTTTTTATCCATATTGTTGTCCGAAATTTTTCTTAGATTTGGTTTATGTTTTGTTTCATTACGATCCATAAATTTTATTTATCTGCTGTAGTAAGAACTTTAATTACCTTATTCAGAGGAGATCCACATGCATTTTAAAGTTAACAATTACAATTTGCTTTTGAAATTACATTGAACTTTGCCTTATTCAGAGGAGATCACTCTTTAAAGTTATTTCTAACCATGCTCTGTCAAAAATGCTCAATCTAGAAGAGGAGTCTTGAAACTGGCTCCCTTCTTAGAGTTTTGGACTTTGGAATCCACAAAAAAAGTATGTTTCTCTTTTGGCGCTCTTTCCTCACTAATCTATTTGTCTCCATCTTGATCTATTTCTTCTTCTGAAATTTAATAAGATAATATTTAAAGAAAAAATACTAGCATCACATGCAATGTCACACACACCTGACATAAGTTAAAATCACATGTCCCTTTCACATACTTAATATATGATGTTTGTTTCTGTGCTGGCATCCAGAAACCCTAACTAGGGTTGGGATTTAGCAATCGATATTATTTGGGTTTCTAGAGATAGAACGCCTGAGTGTGAATGTCTACTAGTATCTTTTAGCTACCAACAGGAACAAAATGCATGTTTATCCATTTAGGTTAGGGCCATCCACCTCACAGATGGAAGCAGCTAGCTAGTTTGGTATTGAAACGCTTGTCCTTTTAAAGAAGAAGATTGCAGGCATGTATTGGGGTAGGATTTTAGGAATGAGACTAGCTAGACTCAAGTTTGATATTCAGGGAAAGCCTTCTTCTTAATTAGTTCATCTAGAAAGAGACTGGGCTTTACAATTGAAAATTTTCTAACTTGAATAAATTAAGTGTGATTATAATCATAAAAATTTAGTCGATCCACTGTTATTATAATTTGCTAAATGTATGTGAACCATATATAAAATATGTAAAGTAATTGATTTTGTATAGGATAACTAAAGGATGATTTGATAAGAATACAGTAATGTATTCATTTCTACATCTATTCTATCGTTGGAAACTTTTTTTAAAAATTAGTCATACAATTTGGACATGTTATAAAATATAAACAAATAAACTTCTTTAAATAACTTGATATTGGATAAATTTATCTTAACCCTAGCTACTAAGTTAGGTAAATTTATCTTAACCCTAGCTACCTAACCTTTTTTTTTTGCACAATATTAGTCACACGGCCAATAATTTCCTTACGTGTTCTCTAATAAAAAGATTGAAGAGTAGACTACCAAATACAAATCAATTACACACCCGAAGATTTGAGGGATTTTTTTTTTTAGGGTTTAGGGTTTTCGGAGTCGAAATGGGGAAGGAAAGAATCGCAAGGGAAAAGGGGAAGAAGAAGGGGTTTTTCGATTATAGGGAATTGTGCAAAACGTAATAACTGATGTCGTTATTGTGAAAAACGGCATCAGTATTATCTATGCCGTTATCGTAGAGAACGACATCAGTTCTTTTCTTTTTTGCATTTCTATCTCGAGTCACGATTGATACAGTATAGATGTTTAGAAAAAATAACCAATGCCGTTATTGGGAATAACGGCACGACACTTTTTTTAAAAGAGATGCCATTATTGGGAAGAACGGCATCGAAATAACTGATGTCGTTTTCCCCAATAACGTTTGTTGCTGACGTGTCAAAGACAAGGGCATCTCGCTAATTGTTTTCGAAAGTAGGGCAAGTCCCTAATTTTTTTCAAAAAAGAGGGCAGTTCGGCAAAATTTTCGGATAAAACTATATATATATGCTTCATAGATTAATGGATGTATACACAAAGCATACCTTTGGTATGTATTTTGCTATTGCATGATAAAGAACAATATTCTAATAAATTGTCGCTTTGAATAGTTAACCACGAACAATTTCATTATATTAATGTTTGAAAGGCATTTTGTTGTTACTCGACGATATTGAACCATCTGTTATTAAGTTAAAAAAATTTGAACGAGTATCTGTAGTTGGGATGGATTCTCTATTTTACTGGGGAATGAGGCTCATGGCCCACGTGTGGGGATTCATGAACATTATTTTCTTTTTTTTTGTTTGTATGTTTTATTAAAAAAAAATTAATGAAGTGCGGGAAGTCATTCAACCCACCATTTATGATCCAAAAAAAAAAGATATTACGTTTGTCGAGCAAAACCCTGTTTACTTAGATTTCTTATACCTGTTTCAGTAAGAACTTTACCTTAATCGATTTGATGAAACAATATGTTTTTAAAAATCTACTACATATAATTAGAAAATGTGGTGATCTAACTCTCTGTTCTCTCCTTCCTCTCCATTCTCACCTTCTCACCCCAAACCCTAATCCATCAGCTCCTTGTCAGGATTCTGATTTCGATTAGATCTTTGCCTAACCATGGCTGTGTTGGGAGAGGAAGGAAGAAATTGGGAGGAAGAAGATGAGAGAAATTGAGATAGAGAATCAAGATATTTTTCTTATTATCTTCTAGAATCGATTACAGCCTATAAGTAGGCGAAGGAAGGCAGTTACGCTACAAGACAATTTTGGAATTTACATACACTACGCACACTTCTGCCTTCCCGCCTTCTTTTTCATTCAATTACAATAACGTGCGTATAGCACGTAAACTACTGATACTCTGATATCATCTTCAACTACAACTACAGACCCTTACATTCTGAACCCATTCTTGTACTCTCTTCCACCCAACTGTGCGACGATGCTGGTGATGCTGCGACACTCCGGCGATGCTCCGATGATCCCTGACAAATCCTCCCCTGTCATCAGCGAGCTTGTCCCAAGCTCGAATGTTGGGAATTTGGTGCGCAATTCATCTATGTCAACCCAAGATGCATCCTCATTGCTGGAACCCTTCCACTTGATCAAGAGCTTAATACCAACCCTGTTGTTCTTCTTGAACACTCGACGACCCAAAACTTCTTCTGGTTCCTCTTCTACTGATTGTTTCACCCACCATTGTGGAAGCTCTTGTGAGATCTCTGGTAAATGAGAGCCGTGGCAGCGCTTCAACTTTGATACATGAAAAACTGGATGGATCGACACATTTTGGGGTAGTGCAAGCTTATAGGCCACCTTCCCAACTTTTTCGATTACACGATAAGGTCCAAAGAACCTAGACGAAAGTTTCTATGGTGTAGAACCCCGCACCGTGGTTTGTCTATATGGTTGCAACTTGAGTAGTACCATATCTCCTACTTCAAACTCCCTATCAATTCTTCTCTTGTCGGCAAATCTTTTCATACGATGTTGAGCCACAGCCAAGTTGTCTTTTAACAGCTTCAACACTTCATCTCTAGTCATCAAGCCTTCTTCCACTGTTTGAACTGCCGCCGTTCCTTGGACATAATGCAATAGTGTTGGAGGGGGTTGCCCATAAACTCCTTCGAAGGGGGTAATACCAGTTGAGACGTGCCAATTTGTATTATACCAAAACTCAGCCCATCCCAAAAATTTACTCCAACTACTGGGTCGCTGTCCACACAAACAGCGTAGATACATCTCTAAGGCCTTATTCACAATTTCTGTTTGCCCATCGCTTTGTGGATGATAAGCTGTCGAATGTTTCAGCTTGCACTATTGTAGAGAAAAGAATTCTCTCCAAAATTTGCTCATGAAGATAGGATCTTGGTTGCTCACAATACCCCGGGGCATTCCATGAAGTCGATACACCTGATCAATGAACACTTGCACTATGGATTCTGTGGTATATGGGTGTGCTATACCAACGAAATGTGCATATTTCGTCAATCGATCGACTACTACCATAATAGCATTTTCCCCCACTCTTTGGCAGACCTTCGATGAAGTCTAAGGATATTTCTTCCCATATTCGCTCAGGAATTGGTAAGGGATTCAGCAATCCCGCTGGAAATAGAGTCTCATGCTTGTTTCTCTGGCAAATGAGGCATTCTCGTATCATCTTCTTCACATCTTTGGTGATCCCTTCCTACACAAAGGTCCTCCTTATTCGATGAAGTGTTTTGTGAAACCCAGAGTGTCCTCCGCTGTTGGAAGAATGATGGTCATTGAAGATCAATTCTCTTATTGTAGCTTCGGGGCTAATGAGTATCCTGCCTTTACAAAACCATAGCCCATCGACTAGTTTGTATTTAGCTTCATCCAACTCACCTCTACTCTGTTTCTCTCTAAGTTGTTGGAAATATGGGTCTTGCTCAACCAAACTCTTAATATCATCAAGCCATTGGGGAACTACAACCGTCAGCTCATTGTAAGTTCCCTGGTCTTCTCTTTTCCTCGACAAGATGTCTGCAGCTGAATTCAACACCCCTTTCTTGTACTCCACTGTAAATGTGAGTCCAAGTAGCTTCCAAAGCCATTTTTCTTGAATTTCTGTATTAATTTTCTGTTCTAAAATGTGCTTGATACTTTGCTGATCAGTACGAATCACAAACTCACTTCCCAAGAGATATTGGCGCCATTTCTTCACTGCTCGTAGGATGGCGATCACTTCTTTCTCATATGTGGATAGTACTAGATGTCTACCCTTTAGTGCTTGGCTCATATACGCAATTGGATGTTTATCTTGCATCAATACTGCTCCTATTCCTTCTTTCGATGCATCGGTCTCAATGACGAATCTTTTGGAAAAATCAGGAGCTTGCAATACTGGTGTTGTGGTCATCGCTACTTTGAGAGCTTCAAATGCCTGAGCTGCTGATGCCGACCAACTAAATGCATTTTTCTTGAGGAGCTGTGTCAAGGGAGCAGCGATAATGCCATAGCTTCTTACAAATTTGCGATAGTACCATGTTAATCCCAAGAATCCCCGTAATTCTTTAACCGTACGTGGCTCCGGCCACTCTTTCACCGAGCTAATCATGGCTGGGTCTACCGCGATCCCTTCACGACTGATAATGTGTCCCAAGTACCCCACCGCCGATTGCCCAAAGCTGCACTTCGCTGCCTTTGCCACCAGTTGGTGCTTCTTCAATACTGTGAGCACTTGTTCCAAGTGTTGCAGATGGCTTTCCCATGTGGGGTTGTAGATTAAGATATCGTCGAAGAATACTAGGACAAACTTCCTCAAGAATTCACCAAAAATGACATTCATGAGGCTTTGAAATGTCGATGGTGCATTCGTTAAGCCAAAGGGCATCACAACGAACTCAAAATGACCATGATGCGTTCTAAATGCTGTCTTGTGAATATCTTCATGATTAACTCTGATTTGGTGATATCCTGAGCGCAAATCAATTTTGGAGAAAAATTGAGCTCCATTCAACTCATCTAACAGCTCATCTACTAGTGGAATCGGGAATTTCGCCTTCACCGTTTGATTATTGAGAGCTCGATAATCCACACACATCCGCCACCCTCCATCAGCCTTCTTGACTAATATAACAGGGGAAGAAAATGGGCTGCTACTCGGTCGAACTAAACCCACGTTCAACATCTCTTTCACCTGTTTCTCAATCTCAGCTTTGTGAAAATGAGGGTGCCTATATGGCTTAAGACACACGGGCTTCTGGCCTTCCACTAAAGGAATTCGATGGTCGACATCTCTATAGGGTGGTAAACTCAACTCCGAGGTGAAAACTTCTAGGAACTGTTGCAATATATTCTGAATTCCAATCGGAATTGAGCGGTTTACTTTGTACTCTTCTTCACTACAACTTCTCATCTGCAGCATATAAGCTTGACATATACTATTCCCTGAACTCCATAGTTCTGATACTTCAATCATATGGAGTTGGGGATTCACAATACCTTGCAATTTCTTCTTCACTCCATCCACAATAAACTCCATCGTCAAGGAGTTGAAGTCCATGGTAATCGGTAGAGTGCGTAGCCAATGTGCTCCGAGAACCATCTGTGCTGGTCCTAGTGGAAGAAGTAATATATCAGCCTTCAATTGGACTCCTTGGACTGAAAATTTCACATTTTCAACCCTCCCTTCGCTATGCATTACTTCACCATTAGCAACCGTCACTGTAGACTTGTACTCCCGATCGATTTGTAAATTTGCTTTCAGCGCTGTCTGAGAATCCAAATAGTTATGGGTGGATCCTGTGTCTATCAAAATATGCACTTCTTTGTTGTCTATTTTTCCCTTCACTCTCATAGTGTGGGGATAAGCCTAGTTGCCAACCAGCGCATGGAGAGAGATCTCAGGTTGTACATGTGTGTGAATAGGAGTTTGGAAGACATAAGGAGTTTGTACCGGTGGTGTAGTGTCAGTAGTGGGGATTTGGTTTGTTGAGAGTGATCCTGGGAATTATTCCCCTGTATGAATAGCATCGAATTCAGCTTCCTCTTCTCCTTCATCATCATCGCAACCTTCAAGATAATAAAACTTCTGTGCCTTACAGTGATGCCCTTGAGTATACTTCTCGTCGCAATTGAAACACAATCCTTTCGCTCTCCTTTCTTTCATTTCTGGAATGCTCAATCTCCGAGGGAAGACATTGGTAGTAGAGGTGGTAGTGGTACTGGGTGTCGACAGACTTGATGCTGCAGGAGTGTGAAAACTTCTCTGGTTGGGATGTGTTGTAGGAGTAGTAGTTGAAGTGTTGTTTCTTGGTGTAAATTGTATTCTATGATTCTTCTTAAGGCATGAGATCTTTTCTTCATATCCCCTCGCCAATCCTATGGCTTCATTAACATTTTTGGGCCTCTGCGACTTCACGTCCCACCTTATTTCGTCCCTTAATCCGCTGATAAATGTACTAAGATAATGACCCTCAGTCCAATCTTCCACAAAATTAGAAATGCGATCAAACTCAAGTATATAAGCTTCTAAATCTCCCTTTTGCTCAAGTTTGGATAGGATTCCACTATAATCATGAAATTCTGTAGGCCCAAACCTTGTAAGGATCTCTTCCAAGAACCGGGACCAAGTGATGCTATTGATTTTGGGTTTAATGTGTCGACGGAACCATTGAGCTGATCTCCCACACAAGTTCAGCGATGCATACCTCAATTTTTGCTCATCAGGAATTCCATAGAATTCGAGGAATTATTCTACCCCACAGATCCATTCTTTGGGATCCCCTTCTTGAAAGATTGGGAACTACTATGTAGTACAACTGCCCATTTTAATATTTTCAGAAGACAGATTAGATACTATGTAGTACTGTAGAACCCCGTATTTTCAAATATTATTTTAATTATTTGAAAAATTGAATTTAAATGATTTTTGAGGATTTAATTGATATTTTCTAAAAGATTTATCTTTTGTACACGTGCAAAACACGTGCAAATGACTCTTGAGAAGTTTGAAAAATTAAGATTCCTTTATGAAAAAGCATTATTTATTATTTTGGAATTATGTAGTATTTTTCCGGATTTTTCTGAATTTAATTAGTACTATTTGCAAATTTTAAGAAAAGAATGACTTATTTGCAAAATTGACATTTTTAAGGACTAAAATGCAAAATTGGTATCCTGGACGTTTTAAACAGTATTGGTTAAGATTTAGAAATATATTTTCATATAAATCCTAATTTAAATGAATTTTAGATGAATTTCCAAGAGTAGATATATATATATATACGAGTAATTGTATTTTGAAGGGATTGTTTTGCAAATGTATTTCCTAGACCCTAATACTTGATCCCGGCCTATATAAAGGGAGTTTGCAGCCGTCATTCGCTGCACAACTCAGATCTTATTATATTTCTTATTCTCTTGGTGATTGAAGAAGAAGTTCTTAGATCTAGCAAGAGGAAGGCTTTTGTGGATTCTTCTTGATCTAAAGGTGAGTGATATGAACTTAGTTTTGTTAGTGTGTATGATGGCGTGCTGTTTTGTTTGATGTATCCGTATCTTGTATGTGATCGATGCAATAGTCGTTATTCGTTTTATGCATGAGAAATCCACGAATGTTTAGTAGATCTTGTTTAACAAATTCTTTATTGATCGAAAACATGTTAAGATTCAAGTATGGTTTGATCGGATGTATGAACATCTGGATCTGGTGTATATAATCAGATCTTGGTTATTTTTGGTGGAAGAATTAAGTATTAAGGAAACCCTAATGTAAGATTTAGGAATTTGAGAACAAGAGAATTGAGTTTTGAGTTATTGAATGATTGAATAATAGATCCGCAATGAAGAAGTATTCGAGATTGTCATTTTACCTGAATAAGAATCATTTCATGAACAATGAACCTTTAGAAAACACCAGACTTGTTTTTCGTATTCAGACCTAATTTATGAAAACTGTAGGCCGACAGTCGACTGGTCTACTATTCAGTCGACTGGTACGACCCAGCTGCTCTATCTTTAGTTTTTCTCGAAAATCCGTTCTGGACAGTCGACTTAGACCCTTCTCAGTCGACTGGTACACTTAGAATTTATTTTTCAAAGTTATCGTAGAATTTCTCTCGGGTAAGTCGACTTATGTTTTTATAAGTCGACTTATGTTCTTATAAGTCGACTTATGTCCCCTTTTAAGTCGACTTATGTTTTGATAAGTCTACTTATGATCTTTATAAGTCATCTTATACTTTTGATAAGTCTACTTATGATCTTTATAAGTCATCTTATACTTTTGATAAGTCTACTTATGATCTTTATAAGTCATCTTATACTTTTGATAAGTCTACTTATGATTTTTATAAGTCATCTTATACTGTTAGCACTTGGAACGTTTCTTGAGAATTGTTGATAATTGTCTCGGGTAAGTCGACTGATGGTTTTCTTGAGTCGACTTACTGCACTTGTTATAATCTTGGATATTGGTTCTCGGGGCAGTCGACTTACTATCGCATAAGTCGACTGGTTCTGATGAGTTTTCATAATCTTGAGTGTTCCTTCAGTCTTTAGTTTGTTTGTAGATGAATATATTCGTCGGTGTAAGAGTCACTATGGGTGATTGCATGCCGGGTATGTATTCTATCTATACCATCTTTAGTTTGTTTGTAGATGAATATGTTCGTCGGTGTAAGAGTCACTATGGGTGATTGCATGCCGGGTATGTATTCTATCTATACCATCTTTAGTTTGTTTGTAGATGAATATGTTCGTCGGTGTAAGAGTCACTATGGGTGATTGCATGCCGGGTATGTATTTGATCTATACCATCTTTAGTTTGTTTGTAGATGAATATGTTCGTCGGTGTAAGAGTCACTATGGGTGATTGCATGCCGGGTATGTATTCTATCTATACCATCTTTAGTTTGTTTGTAGATGAATATGTTCGTCGGTGTAAGAGTCACTATGTGTGATTGCATGCCGGGTATGTATTTGATCTATACCATCTTTAGTTTGTTTGTAGATGAATATGTTCGTCGGTGTAAGAGTCACTGTTAGTGATTGCATGCCGGGTATGTATTTGATCTATACCATCTTTAGTTTTTGTAGATGGATATATGGGTATCCGATCTATGGCATTGTTGGTGATTGATTGTTGGACATACATCGTGGTATTGAGATTTATTGATAGTTGGGCATGTTCAGAAATGTGAGGATTATTGTTTGTTCAGAACAGCCGACTGGTTCCTAAGACAGTCGACTGTACCGTACAGTCGAACTGTACATATTTTGAGAGAGATTGATTGATGGATACTTGATCGTTGGTATTGATTCTCGACTCGGTTCACGCATGTACTGGCCTATCGTTCTTGTTTCAGATTACATGTTCAGTTTATGTATTATTGTTCAGTACATGTTGCTTATGTTTATTGTTTGTTTATGTTTGTTTTTTTATATCACTCACACCATTTATGGCTGACCCCTTTAGTTTGGGGGTTAGGGTTCAACTCTAGCCTCATGTGTTACAGGTAGCTGCTTAGAGTTGGGAGCTTGGATGCTTGGGTTAGCTTTGGATTTCATGAGTGATATAATAGAGCCTTGGGTAATTTTGTAAAGAGAAAGAGTTGTAATAGTTAAATGTATTTTAAGGTGTTTTGTATTTCCGCTGCATTGTAAACGATTATTGTAATAAAGATTTGGAATAAAATGACTTGAGTTTTTGGTCTATGTATATTGTTACATTGAAGTGGATCGCTGGGAGAGTGCCACGTATTTTCTAAAGTTTCGTATTTAGAAATTCGGGGCGCTACAAGTACAACTGCCCACCACAGGCTGCCTCTCAAAAGGTGGTTAACCAATTAGGTGACTCTTGATCATTGGATACCCAATACTCAGACAATTTTAATATTTTCAGAAGACAAATTAGATACTATTGGATACCATTTGTAACGTCCCGCCCCAATACTCAGACAATTTTAATATTTTCATAAGACAAATTAGATACTATGTAGTACAACTGCCCACCACAGACTGCCTCTCAAAAGGTGGTTAACGAATTAGGTGACTCTTGATCATTGGCAATTATTATTTATACTCAAATTATTTTTGTACACATCCCATGTGGGACTATTATTCTCAATATCCTTCTCAAATTCCCAACCAATATACATATATTCCGAATCAATTCATTCAACAGATCAAATCTGTTTCCTTCTTCTTAAACCGGCCCATACAAATCCCCCTTCCACGTCATCGTGTAAGGGAATAAATCTCAACAATTCAATTCTCAACCGTGGGCCACCATATCCTTTTCATAATACCATTTCAAAGTTTTCAAACAAATCATTTCAAACCAAACCAACAGCACACATACATTTATCAAACCAACCATACTTTTTATTATATATATATATTTCAGAAATACGGGGTATTACATCCATGGTCGTTCACTCCTGAGGCATTCACCATAGATGGGTTCAGAGATATTACCTCACGCTGGGGGCCGCTGTGCATCGGATTTGGAAGGAGAGGTGGATTGGTTGAGCGATTTGAGAGTTGTTGCAGCATAACCACCAGCGCATCTAATCGAGTGTTCATCTTCGATTCCATAGTTACGAAGCACTCATTGAATCCTGTCGCGATTGATTCCACCCGTTCAGTGAGGTACTCCGTCTTCAGCTGCACTTCCACCATTTGGCTCTGGAGATCTGCTACGCCTCCTTCCAAAGTTGTGCTTCCCTCATCGCGTCCATCACCATCGATCGGCTCTAGCTCTGATACCAAATTGTCAGGATTCTGATTTCGATTAGATCTTTGCCTAACCATGGCTGTGTTGGGAGAGGAAGGAAGAAATTGGGAGGAAGAAGATGAAAGAAATTGAGATAGAGAATCAAGATATTTTTCTTATTCTCTTCTAGAATCGATTACAGCCTATAAGTAGGCGAAGGAAGGCAGTTACGCTACAAGACAATTTTGGAATTTACATACACTACGCACACTTCTGCCTTCCCGCCTTCTTTTTCATTCAATTACAATAACGTGCGTATAGCACGTAAACTACTGATACTCTGATATCATCTTCAACTACAACTACAGACCCTTACATTCTGAACCCATTCTTGTACTCTCTTCCACCCAACTGTGCGACGATGCTGGTGATGCTGCGACACTCCGGCAATGCTCCGATGATCCATGACACTCCTCCCGCCTCTCACGTCCTCGTCGCCCCACCTCAGTCGCCTCCCTCCTCTCCCATTGCCCCACCTCCTCCTTCTCTACCCTAAAAAACTCAAAAACCAAAAACACAAACCCTAGATCTGAGCTTGGGGGGGTAGGGTTTCGTCGATGTCGCTCCCCCCCCCCACCCACCCCAAACCCTAATCCATCAGCTCCTCCCGCCTCTCACGTCCCCGTCGCCCCACCTCAGCCGCCTCCTTCCTCTCCCATTGCCCCACCTCCTCCTTCTCTGCCCTAAAAAACTCAAAAACCAAAAACACAAACCCCAGATCTAAGCTTGGGGGGGTAGGGTTTCGTCGCTGTCCCCCCCCCCCCCCTCTTCTCCCTGCTTGCTTTCAACCTCTCCCTCCCAACTCTCATCTTCTCTTTCCCACTAATTTTGTTTTCCCCCAAATCCTTACTTTAGGCTTTCGGAATCCGGCCGTCAAATGGGGTCTCCTCCAGTGTGCGACGGCGAAGGTCGAAAGTGCGGCATCTTTGGCAGGGCCGAAGGTGCCACGCGGGGTGTTGTTCGCCGATTGTGATTGCGGTTGTCAACGGTCTTCATTTGGGTCGACGCAGAGTGCATCGGTGACACCAGTCATCAATTTGGGGTATTCTCCAGTGTCGGATAGGGATGCGACGACGGCGAGGGTCGAGAGTGCCGCATTTTTGATGGGACCGAATGTGCCGCGCGGGGTGCTGCTCGTCGGTCGTGATTGTGGTTGTCAACGGTCATCATTTAGGGTTGACGCAGAGCGCAGCGGTGCCACTGGTCGTCATTTGGGGTCGGGTCTGGTGTCAGAGAGGGATGCGACAGTGACGGTCGAGAGCGCCGCATCTTTGGCAGGGCCGAAGGTGCCGCGCGGGGTGTAGTTTGCCGTTCTTGATTATGGTTCTCGGACGAGCTGACTAAGGATGTCATCATCGATGATGGCGACGCAGATCGCAGCGGTGCTCGAACTGGTTGCGCCGGGCTGGTGGCGGGAGCGCTGCCTAGCGCCGGTGTGGAGCGGCGAGCGGCGAACTACGAGGTAGTCGGGGTTGTCGTGGAGGCATGTGGGGGAGGTCGGGGAGAGAGTAGGGGGGGGGATTTTTGATTTGGGAGTGTTGCGGTTGGGGGGAGATTTTGATTTGAGTTTTGAAATTTGAGTTGACGCGGTGGAGTCCTTAAGATCCAAATTTGTCCCTAATATCCAAATTACAACCGACTTACAATTAACAACAAAATGTATCCTAGTTGGTGTAAGCGACGATTGTCGGACAACTTTATAGTTTGGGTTCTACTTTGACCTTGGTTGGTTAAAGTGAGGGGTGTCTTTGGTTCTTTCATGTCAGAGGGCTCGCAGGGGTCAGGTGCAACGTCTACCCTCGTTGCGAGATTGCGGTGAGAGTCATCGAGGGTGAAGCGAGGGAATGAGAACGATGACTCAATCTTGACATGGAGTTGTCAAATTGATGGAGTGCCTGCGGAGTCTCTAATATGGTGCTTATGCTTGTCGTATAGGTCAATGCTGGGGGCGACGAGGGAGGGCGTACGATAGTTGGAGAGGATAAACGGCGTACAAGCGAAGGACTGAGTGAGAGAGTGAGCCCAAATTAGCACGAGAAAGTTGTTCTGGCAGGGGTGGCCGATAAATAGGACTAGATTTCGTTATA
>JACEHZ010000486.1:0-125000 GCA_017893485.1 Hemerocallis citrina | reverse complement strand
CCTCATTCTCCCTCCCCGACTGAGCCCCTTATTCCTCCCTCCTTCCTCGTCACTCCCATTCCGAACCCCCCCCCCCCTCCTCCCTTCCTCCCCGACCAAACCCTCTCCATCACTCCCCTTCTAGATCTGAATCTTAGATCTTTTCCCTCACCTTCTCCCTCCCCCTTCCTCTCTCATTCTCCCTTTCCGACCAAATCACCCCCCCTCCGAAACTCAGCCTCCCTCCCTTAACCGTTCTTCTCAGTCGAACCGCTGTTTTGGGGCCTCCTTCCTTCTCCTACCAAAATATCTTCCATAATATCCAAATGACAACCAAAATTATTCATTAATCAAGAAAATCAACTTTTACTTATTGGGGCAACAGTGGACAAACTAGTTCAAAGTTTGAGCTTAATTATGACCTACTCAGGTTAGATTGGGTGGGTGCCTGAGATTTCTCTGGTGTCAATGTGCTTGAAGGTGAAGTTGGTGTTACCATTGGGGGCGATGACTATTATAGTTGCAGTTGCGGTTGGAGGTGACATTGAACGATGTACAAGCTAGGTGATGAGAGAAATTGTTCCATTTTTACATATTCAGGTCAGAATGGGTGGGTACCTGGGGTTTCTCTCGTGCCAGTGGGCTTGCAGATGGCGTTCGTGTTACCGTTGGGGGTGACGACAAGTTGTGGTTGCGGTTGTGGGTGACAGTGGATGGTGGACAAGCTAGGTGATGAGAGAATGGGCACTATATGTGTAACGTCCCGCCCCAATACTCAGACAATTTTATAAATACTATGTAGTACAACTGCCCACCACAGGCTGCCTCTCAAAAGGTGGTTAACCGGATTGGTGACTCTTGATCATTGACTAATAGTATTTATACTCAAATTATCACATCAAACCTCCCATGTGGGACTAAAATTTTCAATCTCAATCTCAAATCCCGCGCATACCAGTCGACTGATCTACCCACCAGTCGACTGTTCGCCGAGATCTGGGGTATTACATACACCCCCCCTTAGGAATCAGCGTCCTCGCTGAGTACAGGGCACACATCTAGTGTAGGACCGCCCTTTCTAGCCGATGTAGTATAGTCCTCGATCCCGGCCATCAATCATTCTTCACACCGCAGATCGGATAAATCACACTCAACACCGACCCCGGAGCTCAATGATTCCCAGCACCGCAGATCATATAGACCTCTACTACATCCGGTGTCGAAAGTCGGCTCTGATACCATTTGTAACGCCCCGCCCCAATACTCAATTTTATAAATACTATGTAGTACAACTGCCTAACACAGGCTGCCTCTCAAAAGGTGGTTAACCAGATTGATGACTCTTGATCATTGGCTAATAGTATTTATACTCAAATTATCACATCAAACCTCCCATGTGGGACTAAATTTCTCAATCTCAATCTCAAATCCCGCGCATACCAGTCGACTGATCTACCCACCAGTCGACTGTTCGCCGAGATCTGGGGTATTACATACACCCCCCCTTAGGAATCAGCGTCCTCGCTGAGTACAGGGCACACATCTAGTGTAGGACCGCCCTTTCTAGCCGATGTAGTATAGTCCTCGATCCCAGAGATCAATCATTCACCACACCGCAGATCGGATAAATCACACTCAACACCGACCCCGGAGCTCAATGATTCCCAACACCGCAGATCATATAGACCTCTACTACATCCGGTGTCGAAAGTCGGCTCTGGTACCATTTTGTAACGTCCCGCCCTAATATTCAGACAAATTATAAATACTATGTAGTACAACTGCCCACAACAGGCTGCCTCTCAAAAGGTGGTTAACCGAATTGGTAACTCTTGATCATTGGCTAATAGTATTTATACTCAAATTATCACATCAAACCTCCCATGTGGGACTAAATTTCTCAATCTCAATCTCAAATCCGTGCAGTACCAGTCGACTGAAGCATCGACCAGTCGACTGTTCGCTCAGATCTGGGGTATTACATACACCCCCCCTTAGGAATCAGCGTCCTTGCTGAGTACAGGGCACACATCTAGTGTAGGACCGCCCTTTCTAGCCGATGTAGTATAGTCCTCGATCCCGGCCATCAATCATTCACCACACCGCAGATCGGATAAATCACACTCAACACCGACCCCGGAGCTCAATGATTCCCAGCACTGCAGATCATATAGACCTCTACTACATCCGGTGTCGAAAGTCGGCTCTGATACCATTTTGTAACGTCCCGCCCCAATACTCAGACAATTTTGATAAATACTATGTAGTACAACTGCCCACCACAGGCTGCCTCTCAAAAGGTGGTTAATCGGATTGGTGACTCTTGATCATTGGCTAATAGTATTTATACTCAAATTATCACATCAAACCTCTCATGTGGGACTAAATTTCTCAATCTCAATCTCAAATCCCGCGCATACCAGTCGACTGATCTACCCACCAGTCGATTGTTCGCCGAGATCTAGGGTATTACAATATTGACATATTCAGGTCATATTGGAGGAATGCCTAAGGTTTCTCTTGTACCAATGGACTTGTCTGTGGCGTTTGTGTTACCGTTGGGGGTTACGATAGTTGTGGTTGCGGATGGCGGTGACAGTGGACAATAGTCAAGCTAGGAAATGAAAGTAAGGGCCGAATTTTGACATATTTAGATCAGATTGGTGGGTGTCTGGGGTATCTCTCATGTCATTAAGCTTGGAGATGATATTTGTGTTACTGTTGGGGGATGGTAGTTGTGGTTGCGAGTGGTAGTTATGATGGACAATGTATAGGCGAGGGGATGAGAGAAAGAGCTCAATTTTGACATATTCTTGTCAGATTGGGTTGGCGCGTGGAACTTGCGTTGACTGGGTTGGTGGACAAGTAAGATTATGTTTTGTTGTATTACTTGATTGTTGGTTGTTATTATTTTTGGCAGGGAACTCCCATGTTTGGGGTGAATTATCTTTTTGCCGGAGTATGAGTTTCATAACTTAGCCTATTGGGTTTCATGAACTTCATAATCCATCTTTTGATTGTATGTTTCGTTAAACTCTTTTTAATGGAACACGGGGAGATTTTGACCCACCGTTAATGATCAAAATGTTAGATATTATGTTAGATATTATAGGAGATATTAGTTTAGTCCCATATCGAATAATGTATTAGTTTAGTATTCCCTTCTCTCCTATATAGGAGATATATTGTACTCAGTTTAATCAATCAATAAGAATTCATTCATTCCTACCCATAATTCTAACACACAAAAAAGAAATGTTAACCATTATTCAGTCAAATAAATTTACGGTAAACAAGCTAACCTTCTGATAATTGTTTAATTCATGTCAAAAATGTAATAATAATGAAGTATGAACTATGTTCAAGTTATTGGAAACTTTAGAAAACATTAGGCATTTATATTCTGGCCTTTGGGTAGAAACGCTGGGTAGAAACGCCGGAGTAGAACCCGAGGGAAAAAAGGGGGAAAAAAATCCCCTCATATAGCGGCATTTTTATAAAATACCGGGGTAGGATGTACTATTGCGGCATTTTCCTACAAAATGCTGACGTATTTACAAATATTTTATCTCAATCCCGTATCCCCTCTCTTTTTCAAATTTCCTAATTTCATTTTCTCCTTCTCTCTCCTGCTCACTCACGAACCCAACCCTCCGTTGCCGTCCTCCTCCCCAATCGCCGTCGCTGTCCCCTCCCCCGCCACTCTTCCCCGTCGCCGTCACCCGCCCCCATCCCCTCTCTCTCTCAATCACATACCCTAGCCTCCCCCAAATCCCCTGACCACCACACATTGCCATAGTCGTGCCCCCTCCGTCGTTGTCGTCCCCCGTCCCCCGTCACCGTGCCCCTTCGCCGTCATCGTGCCCCCCGCACTCCTTGTGAGATTACCCTTTTTTTGTTGCAAATTGGGCTTCTTTCTTTGTGATAAAGATACGAACTTTAAAAAAAAAAAGATGTGATTTTTATAGAAGACCGAGGTGGGTAGCATTTGCGTTTCTTAAATTCCTTTTAATTGTCAAGGAATTAGATGAGTTGGCGGTTGTATTGGGTTAGATCCTCTAGGTTTTTTATGTTTGAGAATGAGAGAATTTGGTGATTTCAAAGAGGAATTTTGTTGTTGCTTAAGAAATTTATGATCTATCTTGTAATGGGTTTGGTTGGTTTAGGGTAATATTTCTGATTATCATAGTAGGAATTTGATCCTAATGTGTGGTATGAACTGAGAAGTGGAATTGTGGTACTAAGGGTGGTGTTATGATCTGCTTCGATAAGATAGAAGGTACATAATTGATTATTATCAATATTGGATTTCTCAATCATGACGGTTACTCTTGTTATGACTTTCAAAACAATTAAACACAGAAAGACGATGATTAAAGCTAAATTCTGTCTTCATTGTATTTGTTGATATACGAGAAAATTTCTAGATAGATTCTACAATTCTTTGTTAGAGTTGAAATGCTTTTAATTAATAATATGATTTCTTTTTGTTCATAAATTTATGTTTGCAGACTAAATCCATGGCATGTTCGTTACAATTTTGATACCCCCAAGCTTGCCACAGTGACTCCATGGCATGCTTGGTATGATGACGGTCAGGTATGATCATTAAATGACCCTTTCATCACCAAAACAATAATTATTGGTTATAGCTATTTTATATTACCTTTAAGAAATAGATAAAAGGATACTCTAGTAACTCTTATTTTCCTTTATAATTAATTTCTTGTGTCCTAAGGCTTGTATTGTAAATAATATTACATGAAAGAAATGTTACTTAGCAATTGGACACCAAAGACTTCCAAACTTAATTAATTGAACACATTTTTTAATTCTTAGCAGTAACAGATAATGAATTCATGTTTGTGAATATATAAATTTATGTATCTTTTGTTGTCAAAGGAAATTTAATTTCAGTAAGATGTATAAAATAAATACCCAAAATTTTCTTTCAACATATTTTTGAATTATTTTCTTTTACGTTTCGATTAGTTTCAATTAGTATAGTTAAAACTAGACCTTAATTGATAAAGATTTGGCAAGAACTAAACCACAGTAGCAGACTAACCAAAACCTAACTGATTCTAAATGAGACCTAGCTAGCAGGTACGATCAAAACGGAAGTTTTAACCACTACTGAAATCGAAACAGATGAGTGATAGAGACGTGTTATACCTTGTAACTAACAGATTAATATATGAGTTGTTATACCTTGTAACTAAAAGTGTTGGATATTATAGATCATACACGATTTTTCTGTGACCATTGTCATTAAGCGTAAAGAAGACGGCTGAGAGTATATGGTTACTTCGGTGTACGGCCTATATAACCCGACTCAAAGACGGAAATTTTGGGAAGAGCTGCAAAATATTAGGGATAGACGGACTGGCCCGTGGGTCATTGGGGGAGACTTTAATATCACTAGATTTGCTAATGAACACAAGGATAGGGGGTCAAACGAGAGGGACAGGCAACAATTCAACAGAGTTATTAACAACCTTTGCCTAATTGAAATACAAGCGAGTGACAGGAGATTTTCATGGACTAACATGCAGGCTAACCCAACCCTAGCTAAACTAGATAGAATCCTGGTGTCCACAGAATGGGATGATTTATTCTCCTTCGCAACGGTTAGAACAATTCCGAGATTTACGTCTGATCATGTGCCACTGCTGTTAGAATGGGAGAATGACAGGAGAATAAGACAACACCAATTTAGATTCGAGAAGGCGTGGATGATGAACCTTAGCATTACAAACGTCATTAAGGAATCCTGGGAATCGACGACGATGGCATCCGACGCAATATCTAAATGGATCATCAAGCTTCGTCGCCTGAGAAAGCGGTTAAAGAGATGGGCAAAAGAGGAATTTAGGGAAATCAAAGGAAAGAAATAGAGGCTAGGAAGGAGGATTCAAGAATTAGAAAAAAGCGAAGAGGATAGAGATCTACACGCGGGGGAATTTGAGGAACTAGCTGCCAGTAAGGCAAAAATCCATAGAATTGGTGAAATGGAAGAATGTTATTGGAGACAGAGATCGAGGGTCCAATGGCTCAAGGAAGGAGATACAAACACTGCCTTTTTTCATAGGGTGGCCAATGGTAGAAGGCGACACAATCAAATTAGGGGACTAATGGTGGACGATGTTTGGACAGAGGATGAATCCGTTACTAGAAATCATATTGATGGATCCTTCAGAGATCTTTTGGAAAGGAAGAGAGCGCTGAGAGGGGAGTTGAGCATGGACATGTGGAGCGAGGGGGCAATTGAGGGAAGTGAGAGACTAGAAGAACCTTTCACGGAGGAGGAGGTGCTAAAGGCTATCAAGATATTGGGACAAGACAAAGCTCCAGGTCCAGATGGATTTTCGATTTGTTTCTACAAAAAATATTGGTCCATCATAAAGAAAGATCTTTTAGACATATTTCACGAGTTTTTCTTGGGGGATGCGCAGGTAGAGAGACTTAACTACGCGAACGTGGTCCTTATCCCAAAGAAGGCAGAAGCCCCCAGGTTTAAGGACCTCAGGCCCATCAGCTTGCTTAACGGATTGTTCAAGATCATCACGAAGGCACTGGCCAATAGATTAACCCCAGTGTTAAATGATATTGTAGGCGAGGCTCAAAGCGGGTTTGTAAAAGGAAGAGACATCCTGGATAGCATCGCTTCGGCACATGAAATGATTTTCAGAGGCCACAAAGACAAAGTAGACGGGTTCATGCTAAAGTTAGATTTCCAGAAGGCCTACGACATGGTAGAATAGGAATGTGTGGATGAGGCGATGAATCTCAAAGGATTCAGAGAGAAATGGAGGTTATGGATGAAGATGTGTATTAGGAATGACAAGTCCTTCGTTCTAGTCAACGGATCGATAGGAAGGAAAATCAGGTGAGGTCTGAGACAGGGAGATCCGCTGTCACCACTTATTTTTGCAATAATCGTTGATGGATTGACTGAAATGAATAAGAGAGGAATGGAGGCAGGACTGACTAAAGGGATTTCCGTTAAAGAGATCTCCAAACCTTTGTCTATCCTACAATATGCTGATAATACCATAGTGTTTGGGATGTCTAAGGTGGAAGAAATTTTGGCAGTACGTGTCCTTCTAAGATGTTTCGAATTCTGGTCCGGTCTGGCAGTTAATCTGCAAAAGAGTTGCGTTACTGCTCTCTACAACAATAATGCGACATCCTCGGAAATTGCATCAACTTTGCTTCAATGCGAAACAAAGGACTATCCTCTTAACTACTTGGGAACCCCGATCAGACCGTGAAAGCTAATTAAGGAAGACTGGATTCCTTTAGTGGAAAAGATTGAGAAAAAATTGGCAGGTTGGAAAGGAAAATCGCTATTCCTGGGGGGTAGAATCACCCTCATCAATTCCGTCCTCAGTAGCATTCCCACTTACCTTATGTCGATCTATGAGGTTCCCAACTGGGCTATCGATAGAATCGACAAATATAGGCAGAAATTCCTGTGGAAAGGAATGCGTGATGATAACAAGGGCATTAATCTTATCAGGTGGGACAGGGTCTGCAAGAAGAAAGAGTTCGGCAGATTAGGGATCCTGAACCTCAGAGACATGAACAAGGCCCTACTGTCCAAATAGTGGTGGAAAATGCATAAACAACGCAAAGCGTGGTGGAGCAATTCGTTCATGAGATATCGAAGGAGAAAAATTGTCAGATTTGGAGGGAAATGTAGGCATGGAAAGGTTTCTGGTATATGGAAGGGTGTCGCAAAGGTAGGAGATATCTACCATACAAACACAAAGTGCAAGCTGGGGAAGGAAAACAACATTAGGTTCTGAAAAGACAAGTTGTGTAGAGATAATACGTTACAATCACTCTACCCCGAACTTGCGTCATCAGCTAAGAGGGAGGACGCTCTAGTGGTAGACGTATGGAAGAATAGAAGGCTGAGATTGGAGCTCACAGGTAGCCTCTCTCTCAGGAGCAACTTATGAGGCTCAATGCGATGCTTCAGGAAGAAGGAACCCAAGAGAGGATAGAGGAGGATGATAGAGAATGGAGTCTAGGACAAAACAAAACGTACTCAGTTTCATCTATGTATGGATTCCTTAACAATGGTGGGCTAAGGAATTCACATGCAAGTACCATTTGGAAGACTAAAGTCCCTCCCAAAGTTAAGGCCTTTCTTTGGCTGGTTTTAAACGAAGGAATCCTTTCAAAGACTAACCTAAAGAAATGAAACATTCTGCTCGATGCTACGTGTCAACATTGTAACGTAGGGGAAGAAGATAGCACTCACATTTTTTTTCGTCTGTCCTAGAGCTAGGCTGGCTTGGGAGATCATAGGACTAGGCTTTCATACGACCGCAATTCCGAATTGCATCAATGAACTGTGGGGGAGATGGAGAACAGTGCACATCAACATAGAACATAGGTTTCTCTGGGATATTACGGTTGGGGCTATTTTGTGGATTTTATGGCTAGATATGAATGAATTCTGCTTCCGTAATACTAGATGTTCATTTCATATGTTACTTCATAAAATGTTAGTTCTAATAGAGGCTGGGGCAGGTCTAGCAGGTACATGGAAGAAACTAAGGCTGGAGGGAGCACAGTAGTTGATGAAGGATCAAGGCCGGGAGACTTTCAGCTTTGATTGGGACAAATCAAGCCTGGCTGCTCGGTTATTTTGGAAGTTATATTTGTATTCGATGTTGTAACTTCTTTTAGTTGGTGTGGAACTCTCTTTTGTAATAGATTTGGAATAGGGTTATTTTGTATTGGTGGGTACTGTATGTTTCGTTAATCAATCATTAATGAAACCAGTGACAAAAACAATCACTTTTATTTTCAAAAAAAAAAACTAACAGATTAATACCTACGGATCAAAAATTCAAATGTTGGAATGACATGCATATAAGGTACGTAGCTTAGTAAGTACAGTGGAGATGTTGCTAAAATCACAAACACTAGAAGTCCTTTGAAATGTTCCTATTAGTTCCTACTTGAAACTCAGTTGCCTTTGGTTTGTTGTTTTGAAAACAATTTTCTGAAAACAGTTTTCTAAAAATGAGAGTGTAAAAGCTGTTTAGTAATAATTTTTTATGAAAACAGTTTTTTAAAAATGAGAGTATAATGTATGTATAGATTTGGTTGTATGTATATACTGTATACAGTATATATACTCTGATACATACATGTTGTATACATATACATACATACTGATATATAATAATATAAAATATTTTATTATAATAAACATATTTAATAATATACATATATATAATAATATATAATAATTATAATAATATATAAGTAATAATAATATAATCAAATTATATATTAAACAATTTATTATAATAATAATAAATTATATAATAATATGTATAATAATAATAATATATATTATTATAATAATAGATTATTATAATAGTATATATAAAATAGTATATATAAAATAATAGTATATATAAAATAGTATATATAAAATAATAATATAATATAATATATATATATATAATAATAATATATATAATAATAATATAATATAATAATAGTATATATAAAATAGTATATATAAAATAATTTATTATAATAAACATATTTAATTATATACATATATATAATAACATATAATAATTATAATAATATATATATAATAATAATCTATTATAATTATATATTAAACAATTTATTACAATAATAATAAATTATATAATAAATTATATAATAATATATAATAGTAATACATAATAATAATAATAATATATTATAATAATAATAGATTATTATAATAGTACATATAAAATAGTATATATGAAAAAATAATATATAATATAATAATAGTATGTGTGTATATATATATATATATATATATATATAGAGAGAGAGAGAGAGAGAGAGAGAGAGAGAGAGAGAAGAATGCTCCATCGAAAACGGGTCTAGTTTTCACGGGTTGGAAAACACCAATCTGAGCCGTTGGATCGCTCATGATCATGATCAGCGGCTCAGATCGAGCTCCCTATAACCCGTTTCAATTGATCAGCGTAGGGTTATTTTGGGAATTTCGACCCAAATAACTCTTCGCTGAACAGATTCTAAAAAAACTGATATAACCTAGGCCGTTGTTTGGAACAACGGCCTAGGTTATAAAAATTTGAATTATAGGCCATTGTTTGGAACAAGGCCAAACAACGGCCTTGTTTTAAATTTTTATAACCTAGGCCGTTGTTCCCAACAACGGCCTAGGTTATAAAATTTCAATAAAATTTTATAGCCTAAGCCGTTGTTGGGAACAACGACCTAGGTTATAAAAATTTAGAACAAGGCCGTTGTTCCAAACAACGGCCTATAATTCAAATTTTTATAACCTAGGCCGTTGTTCCAAACAACGGCCTAGGTTATATTCATTTTATCAGAACGAAGAGTTATTTGGGACGAAATTTTCAAAATAACCATCCGCCACTTAAGTGATATAAGGTGATGGGCAGAGGCGATCTGAGCCGCTGATCACGATCAAAAGTGATCCAACGGTGTTTTCCAACCCGTGAAAACAAACCCGTTTTCAATGGAGTATTCCTCATATATATATATATATATATATATATATATATATATATATATATATATATATATATATATATATATATATATATATATATATATTAATAATAATAATAATAATAATAATAATATATGTAACAATATATTATATAATAATATTTATAATAATATATATGATATGGCTAAAAATGGGTTTAAATCGGGGCCGTTCAAATCGGACACGAATCTTAAAGCTCAGGGGTAAAACGGTAATTTCACCTACAAACGGGTCTGAAATGGGAACTGGGTCTTTCTTCAAGACCCAATAACCCACGAACGGATCCACCTCAACTGGGTACGGGTCCCAACCTGAAATGAACCCCGTCCAGCAGGATAGAATTAGGGTTTCTGATTAATCCAAATCAACGGCCCTGATTCATATCTATCCTTTCACTGGAAATTAGGGATTACATTCCTAATCTGATCACAGGGATTACATTCCTTATCTGATCACAGAGATTACATTCCTAATCTGATCCCTAAGGCGACTATAAATACCCCCATCCACCACCATTAAGAGGTAATCAATCTTTTGCCAATTTACGCTCTTTCATAATCATTCCTGTTTACTGACTTGAGCGTCGGAGGGTGCGTCGCCGGGATCAACCCCGGTGTCTCGCACTTTTTGCAGGTGAGCGGCGGGAGTCAACGATCAAACTCCGGCGGAACAGGTTTCAGGTTTGCTATTCAAGTTTTCTAAGTATCCATAAATACTATCTGTTTGCCCCCATACCAGATTTAGCGGTAACAATATAATAGTAATATATTAATATATATAATAATATATAATAGTATATAATAGTAATATATAATAATAATAATAATATATATATATAATAATAATATATATAATAATAATATAATATAATAATAGTATATATAGTATATATAAAATAATAATATATATAATAAAAATATAATATAATAATAGTATATATAAACAGTGTAAATAAAATAATAATATATATAATAATAATATATATAATAATAATATAATAATAATAATAATAGTTTATATAAAATAATAATATATTTTAATAATATATTAAATAATTTATTATAATAATAATAAATTATATAATAATATATATAATAATATATAATAGTAATATATAATAATAATAATAATAGAATATTATAATAGTATATATAAAATAGTATATATGAAATAATAATATATATTAATTATAATAAGTATATATATATATATATATATATATATATATATATATATATATATATATATATATATATATATATATATTAAAAAATAAAAATAATAATAATAATGATAATAATAATAATATATAAATATATTTAGACAGAGGATGTGAAAAAATAGAAAATAGTTGAAGTGGAGTTTTGTGAAAACCGTTTTTACAAAACAACCAAACCAAACGAGTTTTGGGGTTTTGAAAAACAAAAAAACAAAAAAAAAACAATAAACCAAACAGACCAAGGAATTTATGAATACACTTGCATGTCAAACGTGGCCGGTTGTGTGGACGAAACTTTGGGTTTTATGGTGGTGGGTTGTGAGATTTATCTTAATTTGTATTCTTTTTCTATAACTGATTTATATTTATATTCTAATAGAGGGTATCAATTCATCGATTTGAGCTTTTGGGTGAAAAAGTCACCTAATATATTCAAATTTTAGTTACAATTTTGGGATATTTTACCTTCTCTCACTTTCTTTATATATTTTGCTTCAGAATTTGAATTTTTTTTATTTTAAAAAATATATATACCTACCTGGCGTTTTTGAAAGCGTCGGTAGATTTTACCCAAAATTAAAAAACTATACACTGGCGTTTTGAAAACACCGGAGTAGGTATTGTAAGAAAAAGAAGTCAAATGAATATACCCTATGGCGGCTTTTTAAGAACATCGGCGTAGGTTTTCATCTATACTGGCATTTTCAAAAAACACCGGTATATACCCCGACTCTACCGCGACGTCCGCTTTCCCGGCAAATATACCGGTGTTTTCCAATACGCTGGTAGGAGCTTCTGAGACGTTTATAAACACCGGTGTATCCAAAATAAAACGCCGGGTCAAGTGCTTTGTGTTGCAGTGAAAGTGACAAAAGTAATTAACATGGACAAGTAGAGATAACAATGTCGATTGATCGTACATAGGCGATTTATTTTCTTAATTTTTGTTTCAACTTTTTATCCGCAGCTCAAGACAATGAATTATGTTTTTTTCTTGCGGTACTACATTGTGATAAAGCTCCTGTATCTCTGATATGTATCTGAATTCGATAAGTAAGTTCAGTCAAACACAAATAAAATTGATGAAATATACATCTGATTCATATGAATATATACCTTTGTATACCAACCGATACGAACCAAACTCATGATGGAAGACAACTGTAGGTATTCAACGATATATAATTAAGATTAAACCAATATTAAAAAGGTAGAGGGATTAAGTGTCTATTATTGCTCATTATTTCCTCAATTATATAACTTTCTTCCTCCTCAAATCATGTATGTACCTCAACCTCTTGTCTAGACTCATTCTATATGTACACATTACAACTCATATGCCACAATTAAGAAAACATAGTTAATTATAAGTTAATAATTTCTCATCATCCTTGAAGCCAAGTCATGAAGCTCCCCTTGCTCATTTGCAATGTGAGGTGTTGCACTATGCCTTCTCTTGCTCCACATTTGTTGTGTTATAAGATCCTCTTCCTCGGTGCAGTCAAGCGCGCTTGTTGGAGACATGGACTGACTGTGCATGTTTCCGTTCATGTTCATGTTCATGTACAACTGCAAGAGGTGAGGATCACAAATACTTCCTTCACACTTGTTCTGCATTGAAGGCGATAGGGAGCTTGCCATGCCATGGTCTAGTTGAGCCTTTGCTTGCATCAACTGTGCCTGTAAGCTTGCAACCTAAATCATGAAAAATTAAGAACAATATAAGAGACTAGTGTAAAACTAGTTGAATATGTTTAGCCGAAGATACATGTTCATATACACACACAGAAATAAACAAAACCAATATTTTCTATGAACAATGCAAAGTAGCAAATTATATAATCTTTACTATGGTCTGTTTTAATTTGAGAAAATTAAAGGCTAGTAATTAATCAACCAAATTCTGATAAAAGAGGTCATGCCTTCAAGATTTGAGAGGAAAATTTTCTGACCTATTATTAGAAAAAGTTACCTTTTCTTTTATGTTCCTATCTAATTTTTACTCAGTGATTGAATCAAACAATTAGAAAAAAACTAATATTCTTCTTAGGGGAAGAACTAAAGGAGCAACCAATTAGGGTTTTGGTTTGAAGTGCTCTTGTAGATATTATACATATATAGAATTAATAGCCTTTTAATTAGCCATTTATGTTATTTCTAGCAATCATAAGAAACCCAAATTTGTTCTATATATATACTTCAAATTTTCGACTATATCAATAACAAGAAGAAATTAAGGGGAGGAAAGAAAAAAAAGAAAAATTCTAATTTCACCTGCTGTTGAAGTGCAAAGATGTGAGCAACACACCCATACACCGGATCGCAGATCCTAGCCTGCGCCTCATAAGCAATGGTCACAACCGCCTCACACCGGTCCTGCTGCGGCACATGCAAAAGCAACTTGGACGCGTTGCTAGCTCCAAACACCTTATGTATGGCCGCAAACCGTGCTGGTCCGTTCTCATTACTAAAATACGGTGCAAACACGCAGTCCGTCGCGCACTTGCGCCGCAAGAACTTGCATGCACCACAAGGAGAGCCAGAGCCAGAACCAAAACCAGTGCAAGAAGAGCCCATATATAGCTTAAACTATATATCAAGAAAATCAAAACTATTGGTGAGATTATTTGAGGTGAATGGTAGGGTTTTATAGTGGGAGGAATGGGGACAAGGGTGGGGTACGTAGGAATTGTAGGGTTCTAAGGGGACATGTATTGATGGTGTACAAGAATTGGGTGGAGTTTTGCCTCGCTTTATGTAGATGGGTTTGGATGTATATATGTAAAAGTTATCAGGGTTTTTTTTGTATAAAAGGCAGGGTTGTTTTGCTTTAATCCGCCGGACGCCGCACTTTGGGATCAGTGACCGGATTTTGTTAGTGTTTGACTTGACTGGTAGTGCATGTGGGAGATGCGTGTTTGGGTTTGGACACTTGAGTGAATTGATTAATTATAATTTGGTGCACGTAAAAGAGTCGGCAATATTATAGTTTGAAGATCAAGTTAGTTACATATTTGTCTGGTGTGAATGATGTATGTATCTTTTTTTTTTCTTTTTTTTTTTTTTTTTGGACTGATGTGGAACAAATTGGAACAAATTGGACTGATGTGGAAAATGTAGGAAGGCCCATTGGAAAATCAAGCATGCTAAGGACCAAGACCATTGAGTCCAAGCCCATAGAAGTTATACTTAACTCACAATGTGATATGACATATCAATACATAATTTTAAAAAACTAACATTCACTATCAAATGTTGTATCAGATTTATGTATATGGCACGATGAGACTATCGAAATAGAATTTTTTGTGCATCATAGCATCGAAGCTGATATGTTGTCATAAAAGCATTAAAGGTACATTCAATACTCCCAACATCCTGCACGAAATATTGGCTTATACACATTGAGGGTCCGTTAACTCCTTTGTAATTTGCAAAGGACCCTGTACCTTGAGATATCTGGTGCAAGTACTTTTTCTAGAGTTTCATGAATATCCAATTTCATCACGAATGCAATATTTGCAATGCACTTGTCTTTTCATATTTTTCGGCTTAATTTTAAGGCAACAAGGATGATAATTATTAGCCGTTGTGAGATCTAGACAGTCCTTATGTTAGAATATAAATATTAAAACTTTGGTACATCGGTAGGGTCATTAATATTTATATTCTAACACGTCCCCGCAAGTTGAGGACCATCTTTTTGGGCCAAGACCTGGAACTATACGTAGCGATATTTTTTTTGTTTTTCAATCCGCATTTAAATAGCGCAGCCGGTGAGATTCGAACCTGGGTTGCTCTGATACCATATTAATGACCCTACCGATGGACCAAAACTTCGAAGTTGTGGTAAGGGTGAGGGTTTTAATATTTATATTCTAGCACCTTAATCAGTCTAATAACTTTGATTACAAACTCATTGTCTCTCTGTTCCTTTCTAAAGTACATCACTGGTAATGCTACGTACCTCCTACAAAAGTACTCACTTGGAGGGTTGTCAAGAGATTTTAAACAAACTAAAGATAGAAACACAATAGGAGGACTTCTTAATAGGTTTACCCTGCCGTAGTACTACTCTTGCTCAAGCCCACTCGTACAATGACACTCTTTGGGGGTTGTAAAGAGATTTTAGTATAGCGGGAATAAAATTGGAATTTAATTATTTGTATCATTATTTTTCAGAACAAAGATGTGGCTACACACCCTTAATCTAATCACAATTATTCACATCTCATAATATGGTAAAGATAGATATCACGGATCAAACTCCCCAATCTCTTGCTCACTAGCGAGAAATCTTCAATTTTATTGGCAATCCATTCCAAATTTCAATTTTATTGACAATCAATTGGGTTTCTAAGTGGATTCAATTAAATTCCTCTTAGCCACAAATTAACAACAAAATGTTAATTTAAATTTCATTTCATGTCAGCGGCCATGTTTAATAATAATTTCATTTACCCTTGCCCGATCATTTCAATTTCAAAGCTCTCTATCAATATTTGCCTCCAACTGTTCTATATTATTCCTGAGTTATGCATACATGCCTCTACGAAATGACAAAACCATAAAAAAAAAACACAATTGATAACCAAAATTTTTAAAACAAAACAAAAGATGTACAAAAGGGACATGAGTGTTAATGCTAGTACGAAGTTGATCGATATGTATGTTAAGTGTGGGAGAGTGGAACGTGCACGGGTTGTGTTTGAACGGATGGTGGAGAGGAGTACTGCTTCTTGGTCTGCGAGCTGGGATGGAGCTTTTTTGTAGAAAGAGTAGAGAGAATGTACTGCCGAACAAGATTACAATGTGGAGCTTGGTTATAGAGTGTGGGTGGATTGCTAGGGCATTTGTTTTAGGGAGGTGGTTACATGCGCACATGCTTAGAAATGGGGTTGAGATGCCATTACATCTGAGCTCAGCACTGATTGCTATGTACTGTAAATGTGGTGATCTTACAGGTGCGAGAGCGGTGTCTGAGATTTAATGACATGAAGTGCGATGATTATGGGATACTCGCAGGCTAATTGCTTTGATGAGGCTTTTGAGCTACAGGGCCGGCCCCCACCTTGAGGCAGGTGAGGCAACCGCCTCAGGCCCTCAATTTTTTTGCAATTTTAGGGCCTCCAAATTTGTGATCTTCTTGTAAATATAAATATGTATTTTGCGCGTAATTTTTTTTTTTCTATTAGGGGCTCCAAAAATAATTATTTGGGCATTTCGCCTCGGGCCCCCGGAAACTCAGGGTCGGCCCGTTGAGCTATTTGCTCAGATGAAGGATTCCACGGTTAGGCCAAATGAGATGACAGTTGTCGATCTTTAAACACTTTGTGCAGAGGCGGGGGCTCTTGACCGAGGGAAATGGTGATAGGGAAATTGATGTGGTGCAGCGGAGTTTGTTGAGCATTGGTAGAGAGGGAACATAAACAGATCTAGAACACCAAGCAAGTAGAACTACCAAATATACAAAAAAATCATCTGGTTCAGGGAACCTAATATGGGGGAAAATATAGAGAGATTTAATTTATTCGACTATAGAAGATTACAACAAACTCACTCACCAAGAACTATTTCTCAAACCTCACTTGCAATGGAGAAGAATATCAGAATATCAAAGTACTACACCTCTCATGGAGGATATTACAATATATAGAGATCTAGAGAAACCCTAATTATAGTTTTGATACATAAGCCGTCTGATATATCATGTAGAAGAAGTTACACAACATGAGCCGTACAATCTAACCTGGAGTTGAAGATTGGGCCCAAAATATCACCAAGATAAAAGCCCAAACAGTGTTTGTGCGCCGTTATCGGTTGACTGCCAAAAGATGCACTCGGATGTGTTTGAATCCCTTAACCCCGAGAGGTGTACAGTTGACTGTACATGTTTATGTTTTCTTGACTACTTTGCTTCCTTGTTTTCTACTTCTTTCCACTCGATGCTTTGACCTCCGTGCTTCGTCGTCTCTTCTAATCGAACAAGCATGCAAGACATACAATCCTAACAATCTCCACCTTGGATTGCATACACATATTATCAACACTGTGTGATTAATCATCTCTATGTTAGAATAGGGACAGGAAGGAAAAGTTTATTGATTATTGATTGATTGAACTGAGTACAATATGTCTCCTACATATAGAAAAGAAAAGAATACTAAACCAATACATTATTCAATATGGGACTAAACTAATCTCTCTCATAATATAATATCTAATATAATATCTAATATAATATATAAAACCCTCTCTCAAACTCAGGTTTGTTCAAACAACATGAATTTGGAATATTGACGATATTGTTGTGGCAGGGACGGCAGACTGTGATGCTAGAACCACTCAAGTAGATGGCGCAGGAAAGGTGATGGGGCATGTGTTGGAATCTCACCCCGGACTTGAGAATAGTAGTAGTAGTAGTGGAAGAAAGTGGCGCACTATTAGCGTATGTTGGGATCTCACCCCTGACCTGAGAATTGTCCCTGAACTGAGAACTGGATGCGGAAGATGGTGGATGTCAATGGAAGGTGAGGGAGACGGGAATTGTGATGATGACGATATCTCTCCCTCTCAAACTCAGTGTAAGTTTGCTGATGAAGATTGTAGAAGCTGAAGGACCTGCAAGAAATTTTTATTTTTTATTTTTATTTTTGAAAAAAAAACAGAAAACGGGTTTCGGGTTTCGGTTTTGTGGATTTGGGTATAAGGTTAAACGGATCAGGTTTGAGAAGGGGTAATATGGTATGTATTGGAAGTGGGTAGGGTTAGGGTTTGGAGCGGGTCGGGTATGCAAACAGATTTGGATTTAGAGTATACGGTAGTGGGTTGGGTGTGACTGTAGATGGGAAATAACATAGGTAAATGGCAGCTAGATCTATGGGTGACGACGGAGATGGAGGGTCGACGAGGAGATGGAGGGTCGGTATTTGGAGGGATAGGAGTCGGCTAGGTTTTGTCGAGGGTTTGGAGATGGAGGCGGCTCGAGATGAAGGTGAGGAGGAGCAGCAGAGGTGGTGGGTTGCTGCCATAGGTGTCGTCAAGGTGGATGAGTTTGGCGGCTAGGTAGGGAGGTGTTACCGAGGCTTTTGGGTTTCAGGAGGCGACCGGAGTTGGTTTGAGTAAAGGCGGCTAGGGTTTTGGAGGAGTTTTCGGAGGCGATTTGGATGAGTTGATTAATGGTTACTGAAGAGGATGGTTGCTGAAGAGGTGGTTGGGAATGGAGGTCGGACAACGATGGTGGCGTCGATGACTTAGGTTTGTGGTGTTGTAGGTCGATGATGATGGGTTTGATTCCTCTCGTTGCCTCTATTGAGAGTGTTGGGGATGTCGCCTTGTTGGGGATGTCGCCATTTTTGAGAGTCGGGGTGCTGCTGTCGGGAGTTGTAAAGGTGGTGTCACCGGAGTAGGGGATGTGAGTTGCTGTTGTTGTTGTTGTTGATGGCGACTAGGGTTTCGGTAGAGGTAGTTAATGACGGATATGGTAGAGAGATGTTAGGAGGTGGAGTGATTCTGATGAAGACGAGAATTACTCCACCTCGATAACGATGATCAAATTAGTATAAGCCTTATTTAATACTAGCTCTGATACCATGTTAAAATAGGGATATGAAGGACAAGTTTATTGATTATTGATTGATTGAACTGAGTACAATATGTCTCCTATATATAGGAGAGAAGAGAAAACTAAACCAATACATTATTCAATATGGGACTAAACTAATCTCTCTAATAATATAATATCAAATATAATATCTAACACTCTATACTCTTTTGACCTCCACCTGTAAGTGAACTCCGTTCATTAGTTTTCTTCAGCTAGTTGGAATCAATCTTCCACTCAATTTTACCAATCAGCATGCTCCTCAAAGACACTCCTCAATAGGTATTATCATAAAGGAGCCACCCTCCACACGAACTCGACCTACCTTGAGGCACTCTCCACATCGCGACGATATTTGAACGTCTTGGTCTCGTTTCAATGATTCTAGTTATGGCAAACTAGACGAACTTACTCAGGTATTTCAGATCCCTCAAAGCTTGTAGAGATTGTGTTGGCCTTGTCCAATAACTCTCATATCTCTAATTACCTTACGACGACCTTGAAAAATAGAAAAAACACCACCTTGAGCTGTGTATCTACAATCGCGTGCTTCCAGAGGTCCCATTGATAACATATTCTATTTCCGTAGAGAAATATGCAGACTTCTTCTAAAATGTACCTGATTCCACCTGACATCTCCAACTCAACTGTCCCCTCACCCACTACTTCATAAATCTCCTAAGTTCTCATTCTCACACAAAACCTTATAGTAGACTTATAAGTTGAAAACAACTCCCTCTCGGAGCAAATATGAGTAGTCCCTGAGTCAAGAAAACAACCACTTTTAAAGAATTTGAAACAAGAAGACATAAATCACCGAATTCAGTAGAACTAACCACATTGGCATTAGCACTGCTAACCTTAGTGGTCATCTGGTTCAGCAATTTCCAACAATCATTCTTGTAATGCCCTTTCTTTTTGCAATATTTGCTACAGATCACACCATGATGCGCACTTTCCCTTTTAATTGAAGGATCTTCCACTACTAAGCAACTTTTGGAGGCAGTCTCTGATTTATGAGTTTTCTTCCTAAGTTGATCTTCCTTCAATCCCTTGATCACTTCAGCCACCAAACTCTTCTCATTTGCAGATTTGCCGAGTAGCATAGTAGTTATCAAATGCTTGTATGAATCTGACAGTAAATATATCAAGTTGAAAGTTTTATCTTCTTCGTTTAGATCATTTGCGTTGATCGCCCTGAGTTCAGATAAAATCTGATTGAACTCCACAATATGATCTTGAAGAACGGTATCTTCCTTCATTGATAAACGAAATAACTTTCTTTTCCAATACTCCTGATCCAATAACGAAAATCCCGAGTAGTTAGAGATGAGTCTTGCCCACAGACTTGCCATACTTTTCTCATCAAGGAAGTTGCACTTGACCTTGTGTGGCAACAAAAATCGGATTAAACTTAGGGCCTTTTCACAAATCGCATCCCAATCTTCCTGAATCATGTCAGATGGTTTACCTTTCTCCTTTATGGCAAGCTATAGACGTTTTTGAACCATTACATTATACATGTCCACATTCTAGAGATTAAAGTTGGTCTTACTATCGAACTGCTTGATATTCACGTAGCTATGACCTGTCATCTACACCAAGGGACTCGTCAACTGAAGCTTTGATACCAGTTGTTAGGAAAATTGATGTGACGCAATGGAGTTTGTTAAACAATGGTAACAAGGGAACACAAACGGATCTAGAACACCAAGCAAGTAGATCTACCAAATACACAAACATTTGTCATGGTTTGGGAGAACCTAATCCCGGAAGAAATATAAGGAGATTTTATTCAACTAGAGAAGATTATTCCGGAAAGAAATCCCAGGAGGTTGAGGCGGCTTATAGAATATTTGATGATACACTAGATAGAGATGTCGGTATGTGGAATGCGATGATTAATGGGCTAGCCATGAATGTGTTAGAACATGAATTTAATAAAACAGGAAATGCTAACAATATTTGTGAAGAATTACAAATACAGAAAATGAAAGAACAAACCATACAGTACAATACAGAGTCAAGATTTTAATATCTCTGTCCTTAAAGCAGAATTTGCCCCGTAGTGTGCGGTGGTTGACGAATTGCCTCCCAGGATACAACTGTATTACCTATCCCTGAAGAGCAGCACCCTAACTTCAGAGATCTCAGCGAACCGGAGCTGTGTTGTATTCTCAGACTGTAACTCAGAGGAAGAAGAAGAAGAAGATTCAGAATGGTTTTAGAAATTGTGTGTACTGGCAGACAAAATTTGCTGGTTTTATAGGACAATGAGAGTAACTGAAGGGCCCATTACTCTATAGCAGCAGAGTAATGGTTCAAAAACGTAACTGATGAGCCATTACTCTGCTGTTACAGAGTAATGGTACCCGCAGTTACAGAATTTGAAAAGCCTCAACAGTAACTGGGAAAAATTTTGGAGCGGGGCAAAAAAAAATATAGGCCAGAGCCAAGCCAGACCAAACCAAGCTGAGCCGAAGCCGGGGCCGAGCCGAGCACGCGCATGCGCGCGCATGTGTTTTTTATTTTGGCTAGGTCATCTCCCCACGCGCGCGTATGTGTTTGTTATTTTGGCTAGGTCTTCTCCCCACTACACGTTAGTGGTAACCCCAGGGCTATGTCCTTTAGTCCATTTCTTTAGCTTATATACTAGAGAAATCTTTCCCATCTTCCGATGTGGGATTATTCATTCCAACTGTCCAAGTTAGCACATTTCGAGTACCCAACTTTGTACCTACATTTCTCTTTCATACAGAAATCGTTTTTGGCAAGTGAGTATATTACGGAATAGTACTCGACGAGAGGAACATGATCCAATCAATTTCCGGCACCGCCGGTGGCTGGAGCCCACCGGAATTCGGCCGGGAAAATATGTAAAAAAAATTTCCAACAATCCCCCACATGAATGGAAATGACCAGACCATGTAATCCAGACACGACAAAAAGACACATGAGAGAAAAAGACTCTGAGAATACAATTAAAAAATTACTGCATCAGGAATAGCAGTAATTTTTCAACTTTGAACCACCCTTAGTGAGTAGCCATCGGATTCACTTAACCAGGTAGTGAACATGATGTCTTGAACGACCCGGGCTTTGATGTGAACCTAGACAATAACTATCACACAGTTTCATCTCCTCACAGAACTGGGTTCTCTTGTTGTATTTATTTTGGTCTTGAACAACCCTGATTAATCGTGAGTGAACTTGAAGAATGTAGCATCTCTTCATTCTCCTAGAAACGGCCCATTTCACACTCACAAGGAGATTGCCCATAAAGAGTATCCTACCATACTCCACTTTTATTTCAAAGCTATGGGAATCATTAAAAGCCAAGCTTATCCTAACTCTTTGCAGGCAGCACTGTTTTATCATCATAAGAGTGGGTATGAGATTTTAATCTCTCCGTGCTCCCGTTGATTCAACAAGATTTAGTTGTCCCCTTGAACCTAGATCTTGGGATCTCCAATTCCTAGGTAGGATTTCCATCAAGTATCCTCTTTTGTCATAGGCTTTAAACTCATTCCTCTTGATGATCTCACAACTTGCTCTCATGACAAACTTTTAGTAAATGGATCCGCTAGGTTGTCAGCCGATTTTATATACTCTATAGTGATTATTCCATTAGAGAGTAGTTGTCTAATGGTTTTGTGTTGCCTTCTGATATGACGAGACTTACCATTGTACATACAACTCAGTGCCCTTGCTATAGCCGATGGGCTGTCACAGTGTACACATATAGCAGGCACTGGTTTTTTCCACATGGGAATATCTTCTAAAAAGTTTTGAAGCCGCTTTGCTTCCTCTGTCGCTTTGTCTAAAGCAATAAACTCAGATTGCATAGTGGATCTGGCTAGTAGCATTTGTTTAGAGGATTTCCATGACACATCTGCACCACCAAGAGTGAAGATGTACCCACTTGTGGATTTTGAGTTCTTGGAGTTTGATATTCAGTTGGCATCACTGTGGCCTTCTAGTACTGTTGGATATCTGGTGTAATGCATCCCATAACTCTGAGTATGTCGCAAGTAGTTCAATACTCTAGTTATTTCTTTCTAGTGACTTCGTCCTGGATTACTTGTATAGCGGCTCAGTACATTTACTAAATGTGCCAGGTTCGGTCTTGTACAATTTGTTAAGTACATCAGACTACCGCCTACACGTGCATATTCCAATTGTGATATGCTGTCACCCATTTTTTTTGAACAAGTAAAGACTGGAATCCACTGGACTTTTGGCAGTCCCATTGGAGTAATTCTTGAATCTTTCAAGTACTTTCTCAGTGTAATGAGCTTGAAACAAAGTAATTCCCTCAGACGTCCTGAAAACTTTGATTCCTAGTATGACGTATGCAACTCCCAAATCTTTCATATCAAACTTGCCACTAAGCATGATCTTAGTTTGTTTAATGATGTCATTATTGCTCCCAATAATGAACATGTCATCTACATACAGACACACCAGAATGTATCCATTTGGAGTATCTTTGATGTAGATAAACTTATCACATTCATTTATTTTGAAACCATTTGACATCATAACATTGTTAAATTTTGCATGCCACGGCTTTGGAGCTTATTTCAGTCCGTACAAGGATTTTACAAGCCTGTACACCTTGTTTTCCTGTCCAGGAACTACGTAACCCTCAGGTTGTTTCGTGTATATTTCTTCTTCTAAATCCCCATTTAGAAATACAGTTTTAACATCCATTTGATGTATTTCCAGGTTATATAGAGCTGCAATAGCTATCGACATTCTTATGGAAGTTATTTTTGTGACTGGTGAATATGTATCAAAGAAGTCTAGGCCTTCCTTTTGCCTAAATTCCTGTACCATAAGTCTCGCCTTATGTTTCTCTATTGAACTATCTGGTTTCAATTTTTGTTTGAAAATTCATTTGCATCCTAGAGCTCTACATCCAGAAGGCAAATCGACTAACTCCCATTTATGATTTTGCATAATGGAGTCTATTTCACTTTTGATTGTTTTCTTCCACATAGGAGCATCAGGCGTAGACTTGGCTTCCTTGAATGTTCTGGGCTCATTCTCTAACAAAAATGCCGTTACAAAGTCAGGACCAAATGACTTTGATGTTCTAGCCCGTTTACTACGTCTAGGCTCATCATTATCATGTTCTGGTTCATAAACCGAAGTGCTTGCATTCCCTTATTCACGTGTACGTTTGGGATACATAGTATTATTGCACGAAAATACGTGTTCAAAGAAGGAAGCATTCTTTGATTCCATTATTGTATTTACATGGATATCTGGTATATCCGATTTATATACCAAGAACCAATATGCACTACTGTTGTGTGCATAGCCTATGAATATGTAATCAATAGTCTTAGTTCCTATTGTGACCTGTTTTGGATTAGGTACTGCCACTTTTGCTAGACACCCCCACACTTTGAGGTATTTATACGAATGTACGTTATCTTTCCACAATTCGTATGGTGTTTTGCCAGTTTTCTTGTGAGGTATTTTATTGAGAATGTAGTTGGCAGTCAGCAACGCTTCCCCCCACATGTTTTGGGGTAACCCAGAATTTAACAACAAGGTATTCATCATCTCCTTTAGAATTCGGTTCTTGCGCTCGGCAGTACCGTTTGGTTCAGGTGAGTAATGAGCAATTATCTGATGAACTATTCCATATTCAGAGCAGAACATATTAAATGGTGCATCATATTCTCCTCCTCTATCACTCCTAATGATTTTAATTGTTTTGCCAAGTTGATTCTCAACCTCACGCTTATATTCTTTGAATTTATCCAAAGCCTCATTTTTGCTATGTTACAAGTATACATAACAGAATTTTGTGCAATCGTCTATAAATGTCACAAAGTACTTTTTTCCACCTCTGGTCTGCACATATTTTTAATCACACAGATCCGTCTGAATTAAACCTAGAGTTTCAGTGTTTCTTTCTACAGATCGTGATGGAGTTTTAGTGAGTTTGGCCTCTGTGCAAACTTTCCATTTTTTGTTGTTGTCTACCTTAAATTTTTGTAGCAAATTCATGTTAATTAACCTACGCATAGAATTGAAATTAACATGGCCTAGTCTTTAATGCCAAACAGAAGAAGACTCAACAACATACGTAACAGGAGTAATTTCATTAACTTTGGCAACAACAGGAATAATAGTTTTAGGGATGACTGTCATTACATTAAATTGGAACAATCCATCCTTTACATATCCTTTACCCAAGTACACCCCATTCTTAGACAATACAAAATTATCAGAAGAAAGAACAACCTTAAATCCATTCTTGCTTAGCAAAGATCCTGATATCAAGTTCTTTCTAATATCTGGAACATGCAACACATTTGTGAGTGTTAGTTCATGGCCTGAAGTCATCTTCAGCACCATCTTCCCTGTTCCTGCAATTTTGGAGGTGGAAGAATTACCCATGAAGATCTGTTCATCCTTGTTGCACTTCTAGTATGAAGTGAACATCTCCTTGTCCGAACAGATGTGCTTGGTGGTCCCAGTGTCGTACCACCACTCTCGAGGATTTCTCCCTACCAGATTCACCTCCGATACAACAGCACAGAGGTTCAGGTCAAAGAGACCGGTGGACAAGTTCTCAACTATGTGTGCATGGGATCCTTTTGCCTGTCCGGTTCCAGTACGGTTGTTTTCCTTGATGCGGCATTCAGAAATTCTGTGGCCCAGCTTACTACACTTGTGGTATTTTCCAGCAAATCTCTTTGCTGCCGGTTTTTTGTTCGAGGTCTGTGACAGGAACTTTCTCTTTTTGTCTTTCTGTTCATGCTCCACCATGTTTGCCTTTTCTATGGACTGATTTCCATAGGACCTGTCAGCCTTGCGATTTTCCTCTTCGATACGCAACCTAACAATCTGGTCTTCAAGAGACATCTCCTTTCGCTTGTGCTTGAGGTAGTTCTTGAAGTCTTTCCATCCAGGTGGAAGCTTCTCGATGAATGTTGCAACCTGGAATGGTTCGCACAGCGTCATGTTCTCTGCAGCGATTTCATGCATTATCACCTGCAGTTCCTGAATTTGACTCACAACTGTCTTGGAGTCAACCATTTTGTAGTCCAGAAATTTTTCGACTACAAGCTTCTTGGAGCCGACGTCTTCTGTTTTGTACTTTTTCTCCAAGGACCCCCACAGAAGTTTGGAAGTCTTGAAGACATAGTAGATGTTGTACAGCGGGTCTACCAAGCCGTTCAGTATATAATTTCGGCAGAGATAATCACCTTGAGTCTATGCACCAACTGCCGCAACGGAGTGTGCATCCATAGGTGCCAACATAGGGGTAGATTCAGTGAGAAACCTGTCCAGCTTCAAGGTGGTCAGGTAGAACTGCATCTTCCCTTGCTACTTCTTGAATCCAGTTCCAATGAACTTCTCTGGTTTTTCTCCCACATTTATATGTGTGAGCAGAACGACCGTCTGTGCCGCAACCGATTGTGCAGTCACAGTTTGGGTCACTTGTGTTTGTTCACTGATAAGTCCACTGACATTATCGTTCAGTGTGTTTTCCATGTTCTGAAATAGTTGAAATAGAACTGTTAGTTGTTTTATTTTTCCGAAGTGATAACAGTACCTGTAAAGAATCTTCACAAAAACTGTTAGAATAGAGGAAAAATTTTGCTTTAAGATTGTTAGAACATGAATTTCTTGAAACAGAAAATGCTAACAATATTTGTGAAGAATTACAAATACAGGAAATGAAAGAACAAATCATACAGCACAATACAGATTCGAGATTTTAATATCTCTATCCTTAAAGAAAAATTCACTCCGTAGTGTGACGGTGGTTGACGAATTGCCTCCCAGGATACAACTGTATTACCTTTCTTTGAAGAGCAATACCCTAACTTCAGAGATCTCAGCGAACCGAACTGTGTTGTATTCTCAGTCTATGACTTAGAGGAAGAAGAAGAAGAAGATTCAGAATGGTTTTAGAAATTATGTGTACTGGCAGACAAAAGTTGCTGGTTTATAAAAGAATGAGAATAACTGAAGGGTCTATTACTTTGTAACAGCAGAGTAATCTTCACAAAAACTGTTAGAATAGAGGAAAAATTTTGCTTTAAGATTGTTAGAACATGAATTTCTTAAAACAGAAAATGCTAACAATATTTGTGAAGAATTACAAATACAGGAAATGAAAGAACAAACCATACAGCACAATACAGATTCGAGATTTTAATATCTCTGTCCTTAAAGAAAAATTTGCTCCGTAGTGTGACGGTGGTTGACGAATTGCCTCCCAGGATACAACTGTATTACCTTTCCTTGAAGAGCAACACCTTAACTTCAGAGATCTCAGCGAACCGGAGCTGTGTTGTATTCTCAGTCTGTGACTTAGAGGAAGAAGAAGAAGAAGACGATTCAGAATGGTTTTAGAAATTATGTGTACTGGCAGACAAAAGTTGTTGGTTTATAGAAGAATGAGAGTAACTGAAGGGTCTATTACTTTGTAACAGCAGAGTAATGACCCAAAAACGTAACTGATGAGCCATTACTCTGCTATTACAGAGTAATGGTACCAGCAGTTACAGAATTTGAAAAGCCTCAACAGTAACTGGGAAAAATTTTGGAGCGGGGCAAAAAAAAATATAGGCCAAGCCATGTGCGCATGTGTGTTTGTTATTTTGTCTAGGTCCTCCCCCCACCACACGTTAGTGGTAACCCCAGCGCTACACCCTTTAGTCCATTTCTTTAGCTTATATACTAGTGAAAATCTTTCCCATCTTCCGATGTGGGATTATTCATTCCAACTGTCCAAGTTAGTATATTTCGAGTACCCAACTTTGGACCTACATTTCTCATTCATACGGAAACCGTTTATGGCAAGTGAGTACATTATGGAATAGTACTCGACGAGAGGAACATGATGCAATCAATTTTCGGGGCCGCCGGTGGCCGGAGCCCCCCAGAATCCGGCCCGGAAAATATGCCAAAACTTTTTCCAACAGAATGGTCTACGTAACGAAGCAATTCAGCTATTCTTTTGGATGGAGATGGAGGGATTGATTAAGCCTAATGATATCACATTCGTTGGAGTTCTTCGTCCTTGTAGCCACTCATGATTGGTAGAAGGAGGTAAGAAGTTCTTCGATCTAATGAGCTCCAATTTTGCACTAATCCCAAAAGTTGAGCATTAGGGGAGCATGGTGGATTGCCTAGGCCGAGCTGGGCATTTAAAAGAGGCCCTTCGAATTGTAAAGGAAATGCCAATCTCACTGAATGTTATAATTTTGCGGTCTGTTCTTGCTGCTTGCAAAATACACAAGAAGTCAGAGCTTGGGAAGTGGTTGCAATGGAGCTTCTCAAGCTCGAGCCTCTCAAGCTCGAGCCATATATTACTGGCTAGAACGTTTTGCTCTCTAACCTGTATGCATCACAGAAGAAGTGGACTGATGTTTCCAAGGTGAGAACAACAATGAAGCACACAGGGATTAGGAAAGCACCTGGGATCAGCTCTATTGAATAGGGTCAGGTCAGTTCATGAGTTTGTTACAGGAAATAAATCTCACCCAGGAAATGGTGAATTAGATGCAGAGTAAGCTCAAACTGGATGTAGCTGATACCACAGTCGTGCTTCTGATTGTGGATGAAGACGAGAAGGAGAATGCACTTAGTTATCATAGTGAGAAGTTGGCTAGGCTTTTGGTTTGATTAGTATAGCTCCAGGTACCCCTCTCAGAATTGTGAAGAACCTGAGTTTGTGATGATTGTCATGCTGCTACCAAGCTTCTATTCAAGATTTACAACAGAGTGATTATAGTCGCAATCGGTTTCTTCGCTTCAATGATGGATCTTGTTCTTATAGAGATTACTGGTAGATATGATGATTTGAGGATTCTTTGAACCTGCTCTTGGAAGAACAGGTAAATCTGCCATCATTTGTTATTTAATTTTTGATATAAATTAAGGCAATATATTTATTACTTACAAGAAGAAGAAAATTTTATAAAATTCCTATCGCTAGATTGCAAAATTTATATACGATTGCAAATAAACTCACTGGAGCTGTGTTACTATTAGATGATTCTTATGCACTGCAACATCGAATGCCCATATACTTAACAGATATAGTGCAACCGAAAGCATCAGGGAATTCAACGAGCAAAGAAGATAGGTGGAGTATATAACTATGTGCAACAATACGTCTAATTGTGCAAAGAAAGCTTACCAATCTTAATTTGCCGGGTCTAAGCATGATGTAGTATCTCTCCTTATGGACAATTCCCTGTTAGATTTGATTTTACCTACAAGGGCCCAATAAAACATGCGGGTTTTTATTTAGCATCCTTGATTTTGGGCATGAGCCTGCAATTGCTTGTCAAGCCCGACCCATGCTCAGCCAAACCTCAACTCTAATACCGATATATATATATATATATATATATATATATATATATATATATATACATATATAGTTTCATTGCCTGCAGGCTTTCCTTGGTACTATCATACCGAAATTGGTGGTTCATTCATTGTTAACTAGGCATATTTTGAACTAATAATAATAAATTTTAATTAAACCACCTATCTGTTTTCCATATAAATACGGAAAATTTCGACTTCTTCTTACTATACATAATAAATACCGTATATTTTCTAGTATGATAAAAGAAGGTCATCTGATGCGATATCTAAGGAGAATTAATATGTAATTATAAGGATAAATCCATAGTCCAATGCGAAACATCACTTTCTTTCTTTTTTTTGATAGAAAGATGAGCAGTCATCGCTTCATTAATGCGAAAATAAAGAAACATGGTAGTACTAATTACAAGGATCCAAAATACCTCCTCTATCCACCTTACTACAACCACGAATGCGAAACATCACATTGCAAAATAGACTTGGCATCAATGGGGAAGAAGTATAGTACGCAACTGACAAGAGATGATAAAGTTTGAGTCTTTGAGATATTTGTTTTTGTGAATATGATGTCGATCGTTGTTGATAAAAAAATATTTGGTTGAATACAAGAAGATTGCTAAAGGACAATTTATCAGCCAAGTCAATAATCAAAAGGAAAGCTTGAAATAAGACTATTCAGGTTGCAACTTGCATGATGTGTCTTAATAAAACTTTTTAGCGTATATGTGATGCCACATACCTCTAGGATGTACATTTAGCAAATGCAGATTTTGAGTCCAAATGTGATAGCTAGGATTCTGTTGGGTAGTTTCTTTCACACTCAGAGTTGGCATATCGTTAAGTGTCTTGGCTTCCATCTTAGATGCTAAGGCACGTGCGATTTCATTGTTCAGACTTGCATCTTCTTCGATCTTTTTATATTTTGATGTTAAGGATGAAAGTCAAGAAGACTAAAGGAGAAGATGGTTTTTTTTTTTAATACCTCAATCAGTCGCTAATTTAGATTTTCAGTTAAGCGTCCCACTAAATTAACATCTAGCAACAACCTGCATGATCTCAAACTTGCTAAAACTCTATTCCATTGTTCTCTATTGTCCCAATTCATGTAGGGGCTTATTCACTTAAGCCGCGTTGAGTTGACATAACCTCGAGCCTTTCAGTAGATCTGTATTCAGTCCAATATTAGGGACATATGTTCTTTAAGAGGATTCAAGCTCACCTGTCTGAGTTTCCAATAGATTTTATGTTTGAGCCCAGATTGGTCAGTCGGGGTGAGCTTATACCAAAAATCTTCAGTTTCCCCGACTTTTTTTCCCTCTAGAAACTATAAGAAGATAAAATATTTTTAAAATCTGTTTAACATCATTCAGTTTCTAAGGTATTTCGACAAGCAAACAAAATTTGGATTTGCGGACGGGTTCTGTTAGGGTTGATTTATGATCTTGCTGGTTAAGAGCAGGTGAGTTTCGAACATATTAATCTTAATTAATATCAGGCAGGCTACCTGCCCACCCACACCGGCCCCTGTTCACCCACGCACACCCACGCATTCTTCTCGTGGTCCAGTCTTAAATTTCATCCACTATACCGAAGCATTCCTACAGCTGAATCTGAACCGATGATCTAGCCAGTTTAATCCTTGCAGCTCTGATATAGGCATAGGCATGAAAAATCCAAATTAATTACATCAAACTATTAGATCTAGATGGATTAGTTTATGGACACTTTCGGGCAACCACTACCACTATTAAACAATCTCAACCTAAATTCCTTTGCATTGTAGTTGTTACTCTCTTATACCTAATTAGGTAAACAATGCAGTGATTTGGCATTCCTTGAAGTATATTTAAGTTAGTTTCCGGAGAAGGACGCTAATAGGTCACCATTCTAACCACTAACATTTCCCTTAATTCTGTCTTAAAACAGTCAAAATAAAAGACTACCAAACCCCACTAATGAAGAGATTGAGAAGGGCGTTACGTACACATTGAGCGTGATGGATGCAGACATCAATCACTTTGGCTTTAGAAGAGGGAGAAAAAGAAAGGGCAACAAGGGGACAAACTGCATCATTCTAAATGGGTCATGGTTGAAGAGTAGGTTCCGGCATTCTTATGCTGTCCACAAGACAAGGCTCCAAAAAGAATATTGAGAAAGCAAACCTAAACTAAACCACCACCCTCTTTTTGACATGGCCATTTTTCTTTTAAAAGAAAATGCTTCTTGTATAAAATTGGAGAAAGTATGAAAAGTTAGTATGATAACTTTTCGCTCGATTCAGTGATTGCTAGATCTGATTATAGGCGGAACTCTATGAGTGTATATGAAACTTTTCGATATATCTGAAAGTTTTACTAATTATGTACTTGCTAGACATGAGTCCTCAGTTTATACCTTACTCGTTGTTTGCTAATGAGCTGAACATTTTTCTCTTGGTATTACAAAAGTAGATTGTTGTATAGTTAACGTGATTCTTTTATTTATGTCTTGTAATTGGTTAGGGATTGTCACTATTGTTGGGTTTATGTCTTGCATACTATGTTGGATAAGAAGACGATGAGACGATGGAAGAATCGAGACGATCGGAGACGGAGTGGAAGTAAGGGAAACAGTCAGCAATAGCAGCAGGTGGAGTTGCGGTCGACAGTACATAGGGTGCGGTCGACCACCCAACTCTGCAGAAGTTCCCGAAAGGGGGATGGTCGACCGACCTTGTGGTGCAGTCTATCGCGCGCGGCGCTGATGGATAAATTGGGTCGGGTCTTGGTAATTCGTGAGAAGCCTAACTTGCTCTTCAAGTCAGATCTGACGGCTCTTATCCTAGGGTTATCTCTTCAGGTATATCCAAAGGCTATTGTATCAAGATATCAAACTAGGTTTTCTTTAGATCTCTATATATTGTTGTTATTGGCCTCCATTGAGAGCCAAGAGAGAGAGTACTTTATTGAAGGAGAGATTGAGTGATTCTCTAATTGTAAACAACTAGTACTTGCTGGTGAGGCTTGAGAGAGGGTCATAGTGAGAATTATAATATTCTTGTATCTTCTCTAGTTGAATAACATCTTGGGTGTCTTCTCCCCCGGATTAAAGCGAAAGCCCCAATCGGGACAAATTTGTGTGTGTTTTGGTGTGTTTGGTATGATCTCATATGTGCTTGGTGGTTTGTGTTGATTGCATCGAATAACTCAATAAGATCCTAAGAAGAGTTTTCGGTAGAAATCCCTAACAATTGGTATCAGAACTTTGGGTTCAAGGGTTTGTTTGAGTTCCTTGGAAATGATGGTAGATCAGATCACGAAGATCAAGTGGTTCAAAAGCAAGATCAACTTTGATTTCTTGAAGGTGGACATGCATGAAGCATCGGTTCAACAAGATTTGGATCTAGTCTTAGAAGAAGATAAAGGGAGACCAATCAGCACAAAGCAGGAGAAGTGGAAGAAGATATGTTCAGAAGCCTTTGGGTTTAATCCGGTTGTCATCGACGAGCGAAGTCAGGTATAGGAGAAGCATGGCGAGTCTTTGGGCAATATTCAGAACTGACTATTTGGGATCGTCATCACAGGGTCGGATGTACCAGCAAAGAAATTTGTGGGGTTTCTTAATGAAGGAAAGTACTGCTCTTCTAGATCATGTAGTGGAGTTCAATATGGAGTTATCTGAACTGAGGGCATTCAACGCAGATGATCTAAGGGTTTCCAACTTGATATATTCACCACCAAATCCATCCAACATGATAACCATGCTAGATGAGGAATCTACCAAGGAGAAGTTTTTCATAGCAGGTATGAACAAGGAATTGGAGGAGGATGCACTTAGAAAGGAGAGTCAGAAATCGGCGTCAACTTCTGTGAGTTACTTGGAGGTGGATTGTAGTTTGATTGGAAGGGCAAGTGTATGTAGGAGTAAGGTCCGTGGCCACCAGTGCAAAGGGATTGAGCATTACATGAGAGACTGTTGCAAGCGGTTGAGTCAGAAGGGTGCCAAATTAAGTGCCGCTGAATCAGGTGATGGCTTAAACAGTGCTTTTGTTTCAAGTCCTTTAGATGTAATTTCCGGTTGTTCTTTTGATTTGGTTAGTTCTTCTCAAGTTTGCTCTGAGAGGGAGATGGTTTCTACTTGCAAATTTGCATCATATCATTGTGTGGGAACGAAGGTTGATAAGATTTGTAAAGTAATGGTTTCTACTTACAAGTTTGCCTTATGTCGTTGGGTGGGAACGAAGATTGACAGGACTTGTGAAGTAAGGGGTGAGAAAACTAATGAGTCGTAGATGATAAACGGAAGGGGAAACACACTAGAGGAGGGCATGTATATTCCTTTGATGAAGCGAAGCCTTATTTCCATGAGAACTCTAGAAGCTTGGGATTGCAGGTACACAGATCCAGGTGGAGTTCGTTCAGTTTGGGAAAGTTTTCGCAAGGTGATAAAGGGTGCGAGGGGGATTGAGCAGGGCCAGCACAATCTTTACCAGCTTTGGAGGAACAGAAAACCTTGGCCAAGTGGTTTGAAGCTCATTGTTCCTGAAGCAGCATCTAGTATGCCATCACTAGAATCATCCGAGCGAGATTGGACGTTCGAATATCGTCGGAAGGTGGAGAGAGCCTTGAGGTAGGTAGAGTTCGTGTGGAGGGTGGCACCTCCATGATTACATCTACTGGGGTGTGCCCTTGAGGGGGGCATAGAGCGGGAGAAAAACAGGTGGAGATAGATTCAAGTAGCAGAGGAAGCCATTGAAACGAGTTGTTTGCAAAAGAGAAGGAAAAGAGTCTAGAAGGTTTTAAATCACACAGGTGTAGATTCATGAGTATGCAATTCAAGGTGGAGATTGTTGGGTTTATGTCTTGCATACTATGTTGGATAAGAAGACGACGAGACGATAGAGGAATCAAGACGATCGAGATGGAGAGCAGCAGCAGGTGGAGTTGCGGTCGACCGTACATGGAGTGCGGTCGACCGCCCAACTTTGCAGAAGTTCCTGAGAGGGGGACGGTCGACCGACCTTGTGGTGCGGTCGACCGCACGCGGCGCTGATAAATAAATTGGGTCGGGTCTTGGTGATTCATAAGAAGCCCAACTTGCTCTTCAAGTCAGATCTGACGGTTCTTATCATAGGGTTATCTCTTCAGGTATATCCAAATGCTATTGTATCAAAACATCAAACTAGGTTTTCTCTAGATCTCTATATATTGTTGTTATTGGCCTCCATTGAGAGCCAAGAGAGAGAGAGTACTTCATTGAAGGAGAGATTGAGTGATTCTCTAATTGTAAACAACTAGTACTTGCTAGTAAGGCTTGAGAGAGGATCATGGTGAGAATTGTAATATTCTTGTATCTTCTCTAATTGAATAACATCTTGGGTTTCTTCTTCTCCGGATTAAGGCGAAAGCCTCAACCGGGACAAATTTGTGTGTGCTATGGTGTGTTTGGTATGATATCATATGTGTTTAGTGGTTTGTGTTGATTGCATCGAATAACTCAACAAGATCCTAAGATGGGTTTTCAGTGGAAATCCCTAACAACTATGTGATGCAAAGTATTAAATATCGTGGAATTCACATCCCTGTCATGAGAAGGCGAACAGGTTCATGGGGCTAACAATTGAAGGCTAAGTAACAAAAGGGCTTAAATTTGAGCTTCCTATGTAAAGTGTACGAACACGAGTATATGCATACAAGTTCAGATCATCTTTACCTTAGGTAAACTTATTAAGTACCTACTATTTTAACATTCGGTCAATTTAAAACTTAATGGTGCTTCTCCTTATACCAAATAGAAATCGTGCAACTATTAAGGGTCTATTTCGTTTGATGAAGTTGGAAGTAATAGGTCTGACTTCATAGATCAAAACAATACAATTAGGACAGATATGATATGTTATTTGGTTTCTTCGGATTTCTACTGTTAGTATAGTAAAAAAGAAGATAATTTGTGACAAATCGAACAGTCGTAGTTGCATATTCTAGACCCTTGAGAATTTTTTAGTACTCCCATAAAATTAATGAGTCTTTACACCAGGGCAAATGTGCTAGGCTAGGCTCAAAAATAAAAAAGTTTATGAAGGTACAGGGCCGGGCCCTACCTTGAGGCCGGTGAGGAGGCCGCCTCATGCCCCGAATTTTTTTGCAATTTTAGGGGCCCAAAATTTGTATTCCTCTTATAAATATAGACACTTATTTTGCGCGTAAAAAAAAATATTGCTATTAGGGCCCCCAAAAATAATTATTTGGGTCTTTCGCCTCGGGCCCCCGGAAACTCAGGGCCGGCCTGCAAGGATCCATTGCATGTTGTTGGGTGGTGTGCTAATGGAGCATTATTATTGGGCTCTAGACACTTCCATCTTTGAGTATAAAATGATGTGGAGGGTTAGTCAATAGGACATAGTGAGAAATTTGTATTTTACTCCAAGTTGAGGGCTAGTGTGTTGTACTTGAAGTTGGTTTGCTCTTGGTGTATTGCAATTGCATATAGTGAACATAAATAGTTGTTTGCTGCTCCGTAAATGTAATCCGTGTTTTTCATTTTGTGTATTTTGGAGTGTATTTTTGGTTTTGGTGTATTTTCTCTCTTGTATTTTTCTGAACCGTATATTGGAGTCGTTTTCAATATATATATTCGTTTTATTTCATTTTGAGCTCTTTGTGTTTGATTGGTTGTTTCTTTTGTTTCGTTCTTCATTAGTTGTGTTCTTTCTTCATTTTTGGTCTCATTCTCCTTATTTTATTTTTGGGTGTTTGAGGTGGTAATGTTTGGTTGTGATCCTATTTTCAATCCCATTATTGATCTCTATTTGACTACCAAAGCCAAATTTAAATTTCCAATCCTATTTGTATTCCTAATTGATTGACCCAATATCCAAAAACCCATTTGGTAAATCCTATTACTAATCTTAATACCCACAACCCAATACCCATAAAACCACAACTAAAACCCTATATATATAAACCTATCCCTCACAAACCCTAACCCTAACTCCATCTCTCACAAATCCCGGCCTCCCTCTCTCTCTCCTTCTCCTTGCTTGCATCCCGACCCGCACACAACCCCAAGCCAGGCCGACCCTACCCCAGGCCGACAGCCCCCACTCCTCCCCTTTCTCGGCCTGTGTTCAACCCCGGCACACCCCACACCTGAGCCCTACATCGATCGGCATCTCCCCTCTCCTTGTCCATCCCGACCATCTCCTTCACCACCATAACAACCCTCTTGCACCATATAATCCCTCTACTCTCTCGTGGTGTTCTCTTGTGGCCGCAAGCTACTTTAATCATCTCTCGCTTTTGGAAGTGTTGTTCGTGTGGAGGTTTTCGCTCTAGTTGCTTGGATTTGTTAATTAGCGAATTTTCGTTCGTGGGTTTTGCTCCTACTTTTGATTTGCATCGTTCTTCATCCCCGATTTAAGGTAAGTAACTTGTACTCCAATTCATTTATTTGATACAAGTCAAAAAGTTCACCTATAGTGTAGTTGGGTCTAGAGACGACTCTTATTTGTGTTTTGCTTGGTGGTTTTGTCTCTATTGGGAAAACTTGACCATAGATGACTCACAACACAATCTTGACATGAATTAACTTAGGATTTGCCCATTCTTGACTTTGATCTTGTATGTGAGATTTTTGTGAGAATTCGTAATTTAGTTGAGATCCATGTGAAATACTTGATGTGGACATGTTAGATACCCTAATTCATGATGTTTAGACACTTGGTAGACTCGATTTCATGTTTAGGTGTGGTTGGACCAATTTTCTTGAATCTATGTCGATTTTGTTTTCAAGGGAAGAATCTGTAGTTTGTCGCTGTTCTGTTTTGGTTGCTGTTTTGGAGTATTTTAAAGTCAGTATCTTGATTTCGGTATACAACATGAGTTTTAGATAATTTCGTATCCCTCTGACCTTGCTTGATTTTATTTTCGTATGAGTGAGTAATGGTTGTTTTACTACAGAGGTGTCGACCTTTTCCAGATTCTGTTTTTCGGTAATTTTGATGTCAAATCATTTTAAAAAACTATGATACATATAATATTTTGATCCAAAACTTTGGTCATTGTTTCTTTATCAAGTTAGGGATTACCTAGAATTTTGGTGAATTTTATTGATGAGTTTTATGTGTTGTTTCATGCTCGTTTATGAAATCTATACTTGTTGTATTTTGCTCGCTGATCTGTAAAGAACCTTATTTTCAGTATGATTCCTTTTATTGTATGAAAAATATTTGTGAAATATGAAAGTTAATATATTTTGTCTATTTTCATCTCTCTTTGGTGGATTTGGATTTCGTTTCACTGGTTACGAGATACTTCAGTTTTCGTACAGCAGTGTTGGGACTTCCAGATTTTCCAAAGCGTCGTTTCTTGATGTTTTCGTATTTTTGATGACTAAACTAATTTTTCTAGAATATTATGAAACTTTATATTTTGATGCTAGACATATAGGGGAATATCCCAGATTTTTCCTGAATTTATTTGAGAGGTTTTGATGCAGTTTTCCTGATTGAGAATTCGTTTTCCTGATTTCTGACTGAACATATTTTCTGTTTTCAAATCTGTTTTGAGTTATGATGTTGTGAATTGCTATATGACTTATTTATACTCGCTGGATTCGTGTGGAAATCTATTTTCCAGATCCTTTGACGGATCCAGATTTGAATGTTTGTAGTAGCGGAAATCACTGTTTTAGTACAACACTGTCGTGCTGTCCTGAATTAGAAAACTAGTTGTTTTACACTGTTATGTGATATCTTGTACCTGTACTTGTTTATCTTGCACCCTGAACCTGATACATGTTATACTCTATTATCCTTGCTTTGTTTTGCGACACGTACGTGCATGCCTGTTTATAATAATAAATGACCAAGCCGGGGTTAAGGGAAAGATCTAGTCGTGGAAAATATAGAAACGTGTACTTGAAAGAGGACCTGTGTCCTGCCTACCTGTTACGTGTTCATGACTACATGATTCACGATCCTGTTACCTGTACTTGATTGCATGCTTCCTTATAGGAAGATGTACTTGGAAGATAACCACTAGATTATGCATGTTTCCTGTATCTGACTACATACTTCCCTTGGGAAGGTGTACTCAGAAGAGAACCACTAGGTTCTACCTGTTCCTATTATTCCCATTTTCTGTACCTAAGTACACTGCCCTATGGACTTCATTATAAAATCTAAAGCGAAACTGTTTGTTGTAGCAACCATGTAGTAAAAGCTGGGATGCATGAAGTGCTACCTAGATAGTAATATAACAAGACTTGACATGACATAATCTGATTTCCTGTACTTGGTACCTGATTACCTGTTTACATGATTACCTGTACTTGTATCTGTTGCCTGTATACCTGTATACCTAATTACCTGTTACCTGTTACCTGATGCCTGTTACTTGTTTACCTGTTTACTTGACACTTGATACATGTTACCTGTACCTGTTAGTATACCATACTACTTGTTTCTATTTTCCTGATTCATGTTAGATATTATATTTCTGTTGACACACTTATACCATGCTAGGCCTATTATTTAGAATTATATAACCCCTGTACTTGTATCCTACATTATAAGTGGCCCGTAACTTGCAATTGACGAGTACTTATTTTCTCTTTTCTTCTCCTACAAATTTACTAATTGTAGATCATGATGGACGACTGCCAGATGGTATTGGCGAGATGATGTACTAGTGCTGGATTTTTATTCTTTATTATTATTATTATTATTGCTTGAACTTGAATAAAATTTACTTGATGACTTGGATATTTATCTTGTATTTGGGCGATGTGACCCAGGATATTTGATTTGTTCATAACCTGATTATTTGAGATTATTGTATTTGGTTTCAAGTAATTTCTGTTGGTATCTTGTTTCAATTATGCATGTCTGGTTGTATCTTTTACTTCCGACTCTGATTATTCCTGTGTTATGTTGTAAAGATTCCTAAACAGCTTATGGATGATGAAAATCATTCGCTGGGCTTTTGTTACGTATCCGTATTCTGTATTCTTTTTGGAAAGCGGGGCGTGACAGTAGACGTAGGATGTTGCTCTCTCTCTCTCTCTCTCTCTCTCTCGCTCTCTATTTCCTTGCATATTCTTGTGTTTGTTGTTTGGGTAATTACAATCGTATTTTGTTATTCTATTATTCTATATCGCATTCCCTAAAAGTGGTATCAGAGTAGGTTTTTTCCGATTGCATATTTTTTAGAATGGAAGGATCAAGTAGTACCGTGATCAGACTCAACCACTCCAACTGGATTATATTGAAGCCGAGAATGGAGGATATTTTATATTGCAAGAATTTTCTTGAGTCAATTGAAGGAGATAAGGCTAAGCTCGAAGGGACTTCATATGTGAATTGGACGAAGATGAACAGCAAAGCCATCGGTCATATCCACAAAGATGATAGTGTATTCCACCATGTGTCCAATGAAACCAATGTAAATGCATTGTGGTTGAAGTTGGATTCGTTGTTCGAGAAAAAAATAGGCGCGAAGAAAGCTTTTCTCATCAAAGAACTTGTAAATATGAAGTATGGAGACGGTATTCAGGTGACCGAGCACCTGAACAACTTCCAAAGTGTAATCAATCAACTGACTATGATGAATATGAAGATTGATGACGAGTTGCAAGCGCTATTATTATTGAGTTCGTTGTCGGGAAATTGGGAGACCTTTGTTGTAACTGTAAGTAATTCTGCTTCAAACGGTGTATTGTCTATGGATAATGTTAAAGCTAACATGTTAAATGAAGCAATCAGAAGAAAGTCTTCTTCAAGTTTAGACAATAGTCAAGTGTGTCACGAAAAACAGATGAAGGAGCAAAAGCAGAGGACCCAAAGGCCATGGAAGGAATGTGAGCAGATCTCGGACAAGATTCAATGGAAAGTGTCATCATTGTGGCATTGTTGGCCATATGAAGAAGAATTGCCACAAGTTGAAAAGAGATAAGGAAGAGCGGGATAACACCACTCATCAACACAAGGAGGACACAATGAGCACTGCAGTTTTGTGTGTTCTGATGTTTACGAATTCCTATGTCTTGAAGAGATGTCTACATGTTGATGATAGTCAAGGAGTTCAGTGGATCGTTGATTCCAAAGTCTCATTCCATGCCACTTCTCATTTGGAGTTCTTCACTACTTACAAAGCTGGCAACTTTAGTAGAGTGAAGATGTGCAACGACAGTTACTCCGATATTGCTGGGATTGGAGATATTTGTTTGAAAATAGATGTGGTCTAGCAATTACAATTGAAGGTTGTGAAACATGTTTTTGGTCTACATCTCAATTTGATGTCAATCTGTGTGCTTGAAAAACAAAGATTTCATCATCATCATGGTAGTGGAAATTGGGAGCTTACCAAGGGATCTCTTGTAGTTGCTAGAGGAAAGATGTGTTGCACATTTTACAAGACTTATAGGAAGATTTGCAAGAGGAGTGAGTTGAATGCAATTGAGGATACTTCTCCTAGATTGTGGCATAGGCGCCTTGGCCACATGAGTGAGATGGGATTGCAAGTGTTGGTAAAGAAGTCGTTGATTCCACTCCATTTTCAAAAGATACCTTACGTAACGTTTGTGATCATTGTTTATTTGGTAAGCAAAAAAATGTAGTTTTGCTAAATCCTTCACAAGAAAAGAAAATGTTTTAGATCTAGTGCATTCGGATGTATGTGGCCAAATGAAAGTTGAATCATTAGGCCGTAATAACTATTTTGTTACTTTTATTGATGATGCTTCACAAAAGGTTTGGGTGTATATGTTGAAAACAAAAGACCAAGTGTTCCAGACCTTTGTGCAATTCCTTGCCATGGTGGAGTGGGAGACTGACAAAAAGTCTCAAAGGCATTCGCAGTGACAATGAAGGTGAATACACCTCGAAAGATTTCAAAAACTAATGTTCGAAGCATGGCATAAGGCATGAAAAGATAGTTCCTGGAACTCCACAACATAATGGTGTAGCTGAACGAATGAACCAAACCATTATGGAGAAATTCAGATGCTGTTGAAAGCCAATTTATCCAAACGTTTTTGGGGCGAATCTGTGAAGATGCTCTAAAAAAAAAATTATTAACCTCCTTCTTGATCTGTAGGAGGTCAATGAAAGTTTCCCTCACAAGCGATCATCGAAAAGAAAGTGGGCCCTAACATCAGAGAAAGGAAGCGGCGTTCTTCCAGTCTATCTTCACTAAGACGAGAACCAAAGCAGCCAAGACCCGCTTCATGGGCTTCGGTAACGGTCCACCCGCATACTCAAGAAATCCTAGACCAGTTGTAGGAGCTCTCGAACCTAAGCTTTGGTTCGGGTAAAAAATAGAAGAGTTTAAGTTGATATGCATGTTACCTCATTAGTAGATCACCATGCATTCCTTTGGACTATGAAACTCCAGAAGGAGTATGGACTGGTAGAAGTGACTCTTATTCTCACCTGAGTGTGTTTTGGGTGTAAAGCGCTGTACACATGCCCAAAGAGCAGTGATCAAAGCTGGATTACAAAGCAAGGGCATGTATCTTTCTAGGATATGGAGATGAAGAGTTTGACTACGGTTGTGGGATCCAAAGGCAAACAAGTTCATTAGAAGCAGAGATGTGGTGTTTCATGAAGATCTTACAGTTGCAGATCTTATCAAAGAGGTAAGAGCAGGAGGCATTGCAATTGACAATCCAACTTATGAGAGTCACAGTAGGATGATGAGGATGTTCACGATGGTAAAGATGCAGTTGCACCTAATGTTGAATTGAATCTAAAACCTGAGTTAGATGAGGAGATTGATAAGGGGGAGCCAAATTAGGGGGAGCAGGTGGAGAATGCTCAATTGCATGATGGGAATGCGCAATTGCATGGTGAAAATGTGCAACTGCAAGTCCGAAAAAGTAATCGGGAGCCAAAGCCAACTATCAAGTATCCTTCATCAGATTACATTTTGGTGACCTGTGATGGAGATGACCCATATGCAAAGTATGTCATGTTGAACAGTGATGGAGTGCCTGAGATGTTAGAGGAAGCAATTTGCACACAAAGACAGTGAAAAATTGATGATAGCCATGAAATCAGAGTCTGAGTCTTTGTTGAAGAATGTCACTTATGAGTTGGTGGAACTTCCTAAAAGAAGAAAAACACTTAAGAATAAGTGGGTGTACAAGCTGAAAAGATATGAATATCAGCAATTGGCAAAGTTCAAAGCTCGTTTGGTCATCAAAGGATTTGGTCAGAAGGAAGGAGTTGATTTTAATGAGCTTTTCTCTCTAGTTGTCAAGATGACTTCCATTAGAGTTATCTTGGGTAGAGTTATCTTGGGCATGGCAGCAAGCATGGATCTTGAGGTGGAGCAAATAGATCTAAAAACAACATTCCTTCAGGATGATTTGGAGGAAGAAATTTACATGGAGCAACCGGAAGGTTTTGAAGTCAAAGGGAAGGAGCATATCGTATGCAAGCTGAAGAAGAGTTTGTATGGATTGAAGCAGGCACCAAGACAGTGGTACAAGAAGTTTGACTCGTTTATGGTGAGTCATGGCTATAAGAAAATAGATGATGATCTGTGCATCCACATTCAGCAGTAACCTAGAGGTGATTGCACCATGTTATTGCCTTATGTTGATGACATATTGATTATGAGTCAAGATGTTGCTGCAATTCGTAAGTTGAAAGCAGGGTTATCACGATGCTTTGACATGAAGGACTTAGGACATACAAAATAGATTTTGGGTATGGAGATTACTAGTGACAGGAAGAACAAGAAGTTGTGGCTGTCACAAGAGAGGTATGTTGAACGCGTGCTGGAAATATTCACATGAAAGGACCCAAGCCTGTAAGTACACCTCTGGGTAATCATTTTAAGTTAAACAATAGATCATGTGTAAGTACACCAGCAGAGAAAGAAAAAATGGCAGCAATTCCTTATGCATCAGCTGTTGGTAGTCTTATGTATGCGATGGTGTGCACTCTACCAGATATTGCGCAAGCAGTTGATGTTGTGAGCAGATACATCTCAAATCTAGGTAAAGAGCATTGTGAAGCTGTCAAGTGGATTCTCAAAAACTTGAGATCCAGCTCGAAATTTTGTTTATAGTTTATTGGTAGTAAACCAATATTAGAAGGGTTTACAGATGCAGATATGGCAGGAGAACTTGATCGTAGGAAGTCAACTTCAGGATGCCTATTGACATTTGCAGGAGGAGCTATGTCTTAACAATCGAAATTATAGGAGTGTGTTGCCTTATCCACCACTGAATCTGAGTATATTGCTGAAAATGAAGGTGGTAAGAGACGATATGGTTGAGGCGGTTCGTTGAAGAATTGTTGTGAAGCAAGAACATTATGTGGTGCATTGTGGTAGTCAAAGTGTGATTGACTTGACCAAGAATTCAATGTATCACTCACGCACTAAGCATATTGACCGCAGGTATCATTGGATTAGAGATGCATTGCTAAAGAAAATGTTTCAGTTACGGAAGATTCACACCTATAGGAATTCCCTGGATATGTTGACAAAAGTTGTTCCTAAGCAGAAGTTGGACTTTTTGCATTAAAGCTGCTGGAATGGAATTCCATTGAGAAGTCATGGTTTCATGGTCTAGAAGGGGACGATTGTTGGATATTCTAGACCACTTAAGAATTGTTTAGTTCTCCCATAAAATTAATGAGTCTCCACACTTTCCAGGGCAAGTGTGCAAGGCTCAAGAATGAGAAAGTTTATGAATGTGCAAGGCTCAAGATGTATGTGGTTAAGTGGTGTGCTAGTGAAGCATTATTATTTGGCCGTAGACACTTCCACCTTTGAGTATAAAAGAATGTGGAGGGTTAGTCAATAGTAGAGCTGGTATTGGATCTTATCCGGTCGGGTCCTCCACTACCCAGACCCGGACTCGGTACCTCACGGGTCCAAAAATTGGACCCGAACCCAAACTTGAGAAAATCGGGTCTGGATACAAGTTCTAATTAAAAATACCTACCCATCAAGTCTGTAGCGGGGAATAAATATTTGCACTTAAGTATTTTTCACACAATACCCTACGGTTCCAACAATTTTTGTACTAAGCACATGAATAAATATTAATTTTACACTTCTATCTTCAACAATTACTATTTAAATGTATATCCCTATAACCCTATTATTTAAATTTCATATATTTTGGGGGTGTTTTTTGACGGGTCCGGGTCCAGTCAGGTCTATTTTGAGCGGATCTGGATCCGGACCCAGAAGTGCATTGGGTCTTATTTTAGGACCCGGATCCGTATCGATCAGGTCAGTTCTAATCCAATGCTGGGTCCGGGTAGCGGGTTTTTGTACCAGCCCTAGTCAATACGACATAGAGAGAAATTTGAAGATTAATTTGTATTTCACTCCAAGTTGAGAGTGTGTGTGTAGCATGGTCAAAGAGTGTAATTCCTTCAAGTGTGTTGTACTTGAAGTTGATTTACTCCTGGTATATCTGCAATTGCATATAGAGAACATCAATAGTTGTTTGTTGTCCCGTGGACATAGGTTGTTGCCAAACCACGTTAATCCTTGAATTCTATCTCTCTCTCTCTCTCTCTCTCTCTCTCTCTCTCTCTCTCTCTCTCTCTCTCTCTATACACACACACACACACACACACACACACACATGGAGCCCTTCGATTGAGAACTAATTTGGTGAGAAATCCGAGAGAACTCACGGAGTAGACCTTCCATGAAAAATCCGAACCGGCCATCTCGTTCTACACACCTTAGATAGCATAACATAAAGAAATCAAGTAATTTGAAGTTCATTTGCCCATGATTTACATCATCACAAAATTATATGGCTGAAAATTTTACTCCATTTGATGGATGGGCAAATGAACTTCAAATTACTTGATTTCTTTATGTTATGCTATCTAAGGTGTGCAGAACAAGATGGTCGGTTCAGATTTTTTATGGGAGGTCTATTCCGTGAGTTCTCACAGAGTTCTCACCAAAATTAGTTCTCAACCGAAGGGCTCCCCATATATATATATATATAAGGAAAAAAGGGTATGAGCAACTTGCTCTTTTAGTAAATAAGCAATTGATGATGTGGCAATCATGTGATTGGACAATCCTTAAAAGGGTTAGTTGTTCAATGTATCACATGCATGCCACATAATCAATTGCTCATTTACTAAATGTGCAAGTTGCTCATATCCCTTTTACCCATATATATATATATATATATATATATATATATATATATATATATATATATATATATATATATATATATATATATATAACACAAAGAAAGTTATCAAGTGGCTCTCCTTCAATCCCCTCAAAATCAAAGGCCCAAATCAAAATCAAAGGCCCAAATCTAACCTCACAAAACACATTTTCCCTCCAAAATTTCAAACCCAACTCAAATTCAAATTCCCCCCCCCCCCCCCCCCCCCCAAAAAAAAAATCTTATCTATTTATTTAATTATTTTTCTCTCTATATATCTCTCTATTTACTCAGAAATTTAGATATTCAGATTTTAGGTTTATAAATTTTCAGATTTTTATGTTTTTTTTATTGTTCATGTTATATTGAAAATAGCAAATATCACTTCAATAGTTAAACTTTATCATTTTTCACCCTCAAAGTTCTAAGAAGTTGGATTTTATACCCTTATTTATAATTATTTTTCAACATATACTAATTAAAGGAAACATGGACATTTATTTACAACTAATTATTGTCATACTATTCAAACTTGAGCTACATAATTGTTGTTTTACTGTTTACAAGGCTTTTCATATGTTGTATCGTTCCGAAGACGTGTTGTAAGCACGTGCCCACGGACAAATCTAGTATATATATATATATATATATATATATATATATATATATATATATATATATATATATATATATATATATATATATATATATATATATATATATATATTACAAAGAAAGCTATCAAGTGGCTCTACTTCAATCTTCCCTAAAATCAATGGCCCAGATTGATTCTCACAAAACATATTTTCTCGCTCAAAATTTCAAACCCAAAACTTAAATTCCAATCCTCTCTCTCTCTCTCTCTCTCTCTTCCCGAGCTGTCTCTCTCTCTTTCTCATCGCTCCTGACTCCCCTTTCTCTCTCATCGATCCCCTCCCCCTCTATCTGTCTCTCTCATCGCTCCTGCCCCCCCCCCCCCCCCCCCCGTCTCTCTCTCACATCGATCCCTGACGCCTCTCCACCCTCCGCTCCTCCGTCGAATGTACCCTCGGCACCGCCGGCCACTGTAGCATTCAATGGTCTAGATCTAATAAAACTCCACTCTATTTCTCCCCTTTCTCCCCCAAATCAATTCATCACTGATTCCGATTAGTTCTCACATAAGTGTTCCATTCTGATCTCAACTCCAACTTACCGCGTCTTCTGCAATGGCGTACCGGAGTCAGGGAAACCCCAGATCCTCCACCTTCCAAGACCTCAGCTCCACCCTAGATCCGCCGCCGGGTGCTGCAGATTCATTGGAGCCAATATTATGGTTTATATTTACCTTTTTTTTGGGTTTATTTTTATGTAGGTGATTTAGTTGAATTAATTGTTGAACCAATTTTTTACAGCTTGAGGGTTTGCCAGATATAGAAGACTTTGCATATAAACCAAAATCTTCCAGTAAGTAATTGTTTAATTGATTTATAGTTGTTAGTGTTTTGCTTACCGTGAACAATATTGATAGCTTGGTGACAATTGATAGCTTGGTGACAATCAGATGATCTGTTGAATCAACAATAGAGGTTCATAATGCAGTTTAGATTTGTTGTTACATCTAAAAAAAGGTAAAAAATACTGGTCTGGAAATAAATTTAACTTGAAATGCACCAAAGTTCTGAAGTTTCTGTGAGGGTTGAGGGATTTCGATTTCTGTTTTGATGGCTGTAATACATTAAAGAGAGTTCTTCAAATTGTTTTAAAGTTGGAAAGAGTTTAGACTTATGTAGGTAACATAGTCTTTAAACTATTTTCAGAAGAGTTGATTATTGTTGAAGGAGTAGAATTTCTGATCCATATATGATATATGATGTGTATCTCAAGAGAATATATGATATATGATGTGTATCTCAAGAGAACACGCCTCAGTTTAGTTTGATGAATAGATTGGTATCCTACTTTGACCAAGCCAAGGATTAACTAGAATAGAAACATTTTGGTTGATGACTATTTAACAAGGAAGTGAGCCGTCGATTATGTTAGCTCTCTGACTACTTCTAATGTGACCATGGGCCCCCAAATTATACTTTACAAGCGAGCGATTGATTAAAGATTACACTTAGAAGTGATATCGTTTGATAGTTATTTTTGGTCTTATGACAGTGTAAGAAGTTTACCCACTGACATAATAAATTGAAAAATTTAGAGACAGAAGCAATTAGTCTTTGGTGTTATTGATTTAGTAAAAATATCTTTAGTTGGCACAGTGAATTCTGGAGGTAAACAAATGTTCAACCCCTTGCATTGATGCACTACTAGGATGATCTAAACCCACTTATTTAATTATGCATCTTTATGAGATTTGTTCCAAGTTATTGTCTAGGATGCATCTTATTGATATTTATGCTATTTTTTGTTTCCTTAAGGAAATGGTCCTCCAGTTAGGGCAAAACTTTTACCAGCCTGTTCCACGGATTCAAAGAAAGATTCCTTCCGACAACCCCGAAATGCATAAGTGACACATAAGCATTAAACAAAAATGTTCAGCTTAACATAACAAGCTATAGTTGTAGTTTATAAACTACAATTCCCTTTTTTACCTTATTGTCTCTGAACTAAACCTCTCTATCAGCAGCAGGACCACCTGCAAATTGGGAAGAAGTTCTCGATGGGATCAGGAAAATGAGGGCTTCTGATGATGCTCAGTTGACTCCATGGGATGCAAAAAAGCGGGTAGTTTTTTGCCACCTAAGGTAATATTTTTCTCAAGACCTGTGCTCTGGAACCTTTTACACATATCTATAGGTGCAAGTTTATGTTTAGAGCAAACAATATATACTTTTCTACATATTGAGTGAACTGCATAATTTTCGAGGCATTTATAATGTCAATATTAATATTGTGCTCATTCTAAATCATCAGAATGCATCCACCTTTTCCTTTTATTGCATTTTACAAGTTTCTTTTTAAAGAATGGTTAATTAACTAAATAAGTCTTTATCTGTTTTTTTAGGAGAGAAGATTTACGATATCAATTTCTTCCCTTCTATCAAGTCAGACAAAGGATGGAGTTACACATGGCAAGTTAATTACATTTAATGATAATTTTTGGTTACGAAGAACTGTTGGTTTTTTAATTTTTGGTTCTGAAGAATTGTTGGTTTCAGATTATAGAAGGGCATGGTGAGATGGAGAATGAGATTGCAAGCATGATGAGGAGGGGCGGGCTCGGGTCGAAGAATTGTTGAGGAATGATGAGGAGGGGAGAATGAGATTGCAAGTTTACACGCATTTGAGGAATTTCAAGTATATAAAGTCAGTGTTGGAAGGGGTTGGTTGGTAGAGGGGTGGATGGGATGCAGGATACTGATGGATATGGGGATGTCATCGGTGCAGGTAGTGGTGTTATTTTGGTAGTGCACGAAATCTGTTTGATGAATTGCTTAAGTTTTTTGTGTGTTTGGAATGGGTAGGTGAATATGCAGAGAGAGGGTTCAGTGTTCTTGGTGATGGGCGGATGGATATGCATATGAAACTGCAGGTAAGAGCATGTGAAATGCATGTTTATTAAGTATCTGGCCGTAGCAAATATTTATTTGTTATGCATATTTTTTTGATGTTTTACAACTTAACTCTATATGTACAAATTGCTCATGTTATCTGTTACAAATTAATGTGAGTCTACTGGCCCCAAATTTGACTTGGGGGTGTGAAATCTTCATTTTGTAGTTACTTTGCTTCCTCATGTCTACATAAATAGCGAAACTAGATATGACGAGAGCAATGTGAGCACCCGCACCCGCACATGCACGCGCGCACACACACACTAATGCGGTACTAATGCGAAGTGAAATCGACCACTGAAACATTACGTTTGTACATTATGTTCTACCATTTTTTGCTTAAGCAAAAGTAATACATATAAAAAGATTGACCATTTACTTTGTGAAAACTTGAAATGTTCTTTTTCTTTCATATTGCATTTTCTCGAGTTTATATTCTATAGTTGAGTATCTTTTCTGTAATTCCTACTTCTTTATTCCTCTTAAGCAGGACTTCGATGGATTGTTGGTAACAACCTCCCAATTCCATTTTCGTCCGCTGATCAAGTATTTTGTACATTACCTTCTACCATTTTTTGTTAATATGCATGCTTATTTCGACATGTTACTTATTACCTGAGCAAAGTTAAAATTTAGACTTCTGGACTGTAGCTTCATTTACCTCCAACTTCACCTTTTTGTTCTGGTTAAGATCACCAGAAAAAATGTCAAGTTTGGAACAGATGAGAATTAACAAGTTTATTCTACTTCTTTCCTTCCTTTGTATTTAATGTCAAAAAAATGGTACTCCATCATAATTTGGGTACACGCACTTGATACTCGAAATTGATAATGTTTACCATCTAATTTATGCATCTAATTTTAGGATTGATTGTTTGTAAGTGTTATTCGAAATTAATATTGTTTTCCATCTAATTTTGCATCTAATTTTAGGATTGTATCTGTTTAGGGTTGCGAATTTTAAATTTTGTAGGATTGTATCTCTTAGATTGATACTCACGAGGGTTGATTTTAGGATTGTATTCACGAGGGTTTATGCTAATATTTGTTGTTCTAAATATCCTTCCATATTATAGTGAGACTGAATGTTTTTTGTTCGGTGCTGCCAATAGTTTTTTGGTTGTTCTAAACATCCTTCCCTTAAAAGAATTTTGTTTTAAACATTGCTTGATAAATACTTTTAGATTTAAAATAACTAAATAATCTTTTTTTCTTTATGTTTGGTGTTGCCCATATTTATGAGGATTGTCGTATTGTGCAATGTTGATTTAGTTTTTAAGTTATCTTTCAAATATAATTTAGCACATAAGTCATTGGCTGTATAAACCACCTTAAACCACCTGAACTCTATTTGGCTGTACAAACCACCATCGGTCTTTTTATTTTATTTTTTTATTTTTAATTTTTTTTTAAGGGATGCCCAAGGTCAGCATATAATAAACACGTTTTAGCTATTCAAAGATGGGTTTCTCCTTCTCATTCCTGATCACCGTCAGTCAAAACTGAATAGGAACATTGTCTGCCAACCTTTAGACAATGACTTTGTCTGGTTTAAGAACCCAAAAACCTCAATCGAACTGAATAAAAAGCCGACCTTACGGAGGACCAATGCTCCTATTCGGTTCTTCTCCTATCCCAAAGTCCAAATAATATTTCCAGGTTACTGAGTGCTATTTGTTCTTTACAACAAATCAGAAATTTAATATGGTCGAATCTATTGAAATAATCCAAAAGACTCTCCATGCTCAAGTTGACTCTACCACACATTTTCTTCCAACTAGAAAACGTGTGGGTCATTATTGTTCACAATTTGGATCTGGTTTAGAAATGGTTTCATTATAGTTTGAGTTGAAGTAGTAATAGTGAAAATGATCTTAGAATCAACTTAACATTTTCTATTGACAAATGACGACTTTTGTATATGCCAGTTTGTGGATTAAAGGTTGGTAGACATTTATCTATATATTACTTTTTAATTATATTTGTTATCAATTATTCATTCAAATTTCTACTCAACCTCTTTTAGTTTATTCTCATTATAAATGTGGTACCACAGCTTTCAATGTTGTCTTATTTTAATTTACTTTGATGATGGCAGGTCATTAACAACAAGAGTACTCATAAAAAATTAACTTACAAAAATTTTTTCAATAGAAATTGAAGTTCAGGAGTACCAGAAGGAGATTGAACAATAACTACAAGAGTACTCATCAAGCAGGTCATTAGTAACAATTATAATGGATTCTAATAAAAAGTTAGTTAACTAATTGCAATGAAGTACTCCAAATTCATGATTACAATCAGAGAAAGACTGGAGTACCATACAAAACAAGACAATAATTTATGGGGGAATAAATCTAAACAAGATTCAACCAGAGTAGAACCATACATTTGCTTCAACATGAGTATGACAGGAAAAAATTTCCCATAGGCAATGGATTATGTTCTTATTGAATTTTTAACGCGCATTATGTTCTTATTGAAGTTTTTAGAGGAAAAGATAAATTGTAGAAGTAAATGTTTCAGAGAGTATCCAAATCTTTTAAACAGGCATCTAGATGGGTTTATGAATATTACATATCCCAAAGCTACATTAGAAGAAATCAGTAATTGAAATTTTTTTTGAAGGTGTATGGGAAAAAAAAGATTATATTGTTTTTTGCAAAGAATTTTAGGATCAATACAATTCCAAGGGACAATCTGGTCAATAGAATGCAAGGATATTACAAAAGCACATTTTTCATATGAACATTTTGATAATGAGTGCTTTGCCAATAAACATAACCAAACTGTCAGTGCCTGCTGGCTAAGAAAATTCCCCCCCCCCCCCCCCCCCCCCCAAACTTAGGTATCAATGAGTGAGTCAAAGCTCAAGTTAGTGAGTTTCTATCCCAGGGAAAACCACCATCAATTGTGTGATACGGAAACTGATTGCATTTGTTGTGCCCAGTCAAGGATAACTCCAAACCATAGACTATATCATCCCGAGGCATCGAGTTGGTTGTCAATAAGATATACACACTTAGTAAGTAGAGACCGACCAATAATGTAAACATTTTGATACAGTTCATAATAATGTAAACATTTTGATACACCGTTCTCTTTGAACACTGCACTTATAGCTATCAACACCAGTAGCACCCTGAAACTCTTCTCTCTTCTTCTCATCAATGCCTGCACTATCACCACCCTATTCACCAATGCATTTCTTCCCAAACCTCCAATCACTCTGTTCTATCTTCAACAAGGTCGTTGCCACCACCACCACTACCACCAACAAGACATTCCTTCGCCAACACCCACCGAAAGCATGGTAACTCTGCATCCATAATCTTAACCAGGAATAAAGTTTAGGGAAGTTCAATGTCAACCCTGCAAAAAACTACACGAGCGTATATGACAATACTAAAGAGAATAGGTTCGTTACCAATCATCGAAATTTTGATGAAAGACATAACTCCAACATAATCCATAGGTTCATAAATTATAAATTAGATATCCACAAATAAAGGTTATTAACACTTTTTTGCTGAAAATATATATTCAGTAGTCAGTACATAATGAGCGAGTATCGTGCAATTAGGAGTTGTCAGATAACTCTCCAAGACAAGTACAGGATCCATTTTGAAGTGTCGGTTCAAGTAGAGATTGTTGCTCTTGCACACATTTTTAGATTCTTATCATCATTAAAAATCTTGAAATAATTTCATAATCCTATTTTTTTTAATGTTTGAGCTGAATAATATAATCTAAATTTCTAAAGTATGCACCATTTCCTTCTCTGAAGAAGAATTATAGCTCTAAAGTTCCAATATCGGAAATAATTCAAATATGTATGAAGTTTGGAAGAGCTGATTCTAAAAAAGACTTGGCATATCTCAGCAAGAATTTAGTTTAATACTTTTGACACTGTTCTTTCAATGTGCTGCCCTATAATAGGATTTCAATGTGCTGCCCTAGAATTTAGTGAAATGATAACTCATAAATAGGATTTCAATGTGCTTGAGTTAATAGCTCAGTTTGCAATTATAGTCGAGCAATAAATTGCATTCTATTTTGTTAGTGGTCAATGTTGTCATTTTAATTAAGGGTAGTTTGTTTAGGTTGGATATTAAAGGATTTATTGTCATGTTAGTTTTTAAGATTGATGAGAAATCTTCCTTTTGATCTTCAGAGCAAAAAAAAAAGAGAAGGATTTCTTTGCCCCCTTAAATTCAACTTAATATTTCTTTTGTACATTTTGCTTTATTATGGTAGAGTTCTGACTAGGTTTGATGAAATTCTACCCATTTCACATTATTTGTCTTCTTCAAGAGTTTCTCATGTCATAGCTTAGATGAATAGTGAAGATCATTTTTTTCCACTTTCCAATTTTGACCAATTTTCTACCTTAATAGTGAAGGAAATTCTGTATCATTTGTATTTTATTTTTGTAGTTATTTGGGATTTTGGTACTTTTACCATTTTGTCCATAAATTGGCAATAACGAGCTTTTCATATGCAGTTTGCAGGAAGTTGATTGTTGGAGGTTTGATGAGGAGGTTGATTGTTGTCCAATTTGTAACATTGATCTTGGTTGTGATCCAATAAAGAAGCTCAGGTTAGTTTCTTCCCTTAATTATTTTCTATACTTTTTTGTTTACTGTAGTTCCTAATTTTGGGGTTGCAATAAGGTAAATTGATATTTACTACAACTACACTATATATTTGTTGTTAATTGTCGCTAATTTAATACTTCTTTTTTTTTTGCTAGATTGTCGTCTACACTCAAAACCGTTATATACATATTGAAAGGTTAACATTTGGTAGGGTGATGAGGAACATTGAGTTAAAAGGCATTGAGTTAAAAGACATTGTCCTGTTTGAAAGGTATTGGTTTCAAAATTCTTACTAATTGTTTATTTAATTATCATGGTTTTGATTGATTATTGAAAAACTCTTACTGTTTTTTTAGGCTCACTGTTTGGTCCCATATTGAAGACTCGAAGCATTGTGTTTTCCTACACCCTGTATTTTTTTGGTAATTCGGTTGGTTGGTGTATATTTTAATAGGGGATGTAATAGTTGTAATATTTATTATTTTGGGAGATGATGTAAGTATCTGTATATGATGATGATATAATATAGTTATGTTAATACCCATACCGGCAAAGTTGTGGAGTATTGGGTTCTGTGTTTGATTTTTCAAAGGTTTTTCTAAAAATTCATTACGTTTTCAAACGAAATTTTGGTTTTTTTTTTTATCTTGCAACATATTATGATTTCCCCCCCAGAGCCTTATATGTATGATGCCTGTGTGATGTTGCTTGGTTTGGCCTGGGGAGGATTGATATTGACTTCCTGTAATGTTATATTTTTGATTGTTAGTAGAATTCCGTAAGGAATTGCTGTAAAATGACTAATATTTTAGGGGGGGTTCTGTTGAAATTTTTACTAAAATTTCAAAGGGTACTGCTACACCTACTACCAAATCTACTACCTTTTTCTTTACTACCTTAGGTGGCACACTATTAGTGAAGGTTATTGTAGAGTAGGTGGTAGAAACATCCAATAGTAGTGTACCAGCTAAGGTAGTAAAGGGAAATGTAGTAGATTTGGTAGTAGGTGTAGTATTACCCAATTTTAAAAAATATATTACGTTTTCAAACGAAATCTTGGTTTTATTTTGTATCTTGAGTCATTTGGAGATTCCCCCCCCCCCCCCCCCGAGCCCTATATATATAATGCCTGTGTGATGTTGCTTGGATTGGCCTGGGAATGATTCATATTGATTGTCTGTGATATTATTTTTTTAATTGTGAGCAAGAATTTCGTAAGGAATTGCAGTAAAAGAGCTAATATTTAATAGGAGATTCTGTCGAAATTTTTACTACAATTTCTAAAAAACTATTACGTTTTCAAACGAAATCATTGTTTTTATTTTGTATTTTGGCTAATATGAAAATTTTAGGGGATGATTAATATTAACTACCTGTGAAATTTTAGGGGAGACTGGCGAAATTTTTACTAAATAACTTAATTAATTAATTATTTTTTGCGATGACGTGCCGTAGGGACGTGTCTACGGTCATACCTATATATATATTAATTAATTAATCATTTTTTGCATATATATATATATATATATATATATATATATATATATTATTTCCTTGCATATTATTGTATTTTTGAGTTATTGAAATTGCATTTTATTATTCTATTATTTTATATCACATTTTCTAACAATTACACTCCCCCTCGCTACAAATGAAACTATTACGAATGACCAAAAAAGATGAAACTATTGTGTAATTCTTGAGGGTTTAAGTCTCAACCATTTTTTTATTATTATTATAAGTAATTTCTTTTTACCCAGATGCAATTGATTCATATGTCCCTCATCAATGAAGTCCAGCACTAATTTAGTCTAGGCCACTTTTGCCCTGTTAGAAATAGTACTGATGCACACCAGTTATGATGAATTGTCCATTGTTGCCGAAAGTTTGCCAAAGTCAATGAAGATTTGTATATTTTGGCACATTCAATTACTTTACTCCTATTGGACTCTACCGAGTTATTTGAACTAGGAGAAGACTAAGACTAGTTTTAATAGCAATAACAACGACTACTACTCTATCAAAGTTTGTTGTCACCAAATTTAATTTTGAATCTTCAATCCATTTTGGATTAGACTCTCTTCTTGGATTTGACCACATTCTGTGGCGTTAACTTTGGATCCTTTTACTTATAATATTCTGTAATTTCACATTAATGAAACAAGTTGATTTTTTTTTTTTTTTTTTTTCCGTTAAACTGTGGGTTAAAGCTCTCCGCGTTTCATTAAAGAGAATTTAACAAAATATACAACTTTCTTCCAAAAAAAAAAAAAAAAAATACAACAAAAAATAAGGCATATGCAGTTTAGGAAAGCCAACAAGCTGGATCCTGGAACTCATACACTCTAACAACAAACAAAAAACACAACAAAATCTAATCTCACTGGTCGGCCGACCTTGCCACAATAAGTTTCTCGTGTTCCTTCTCTCTCATTCCATCACTTGTACTCCGTTTGTCCTCGCCGTCATCCGCAATCGTCTCGCCGTCGCCCCAGCAGTGTCCCCTACGTCAACATCAAGCACCATACGAGAGACACCACAGGTACCCACCAATCTGACATACCCATGTCTAGATTGTGACCTCATTCTCATCCCCTCGCTTGACCACTATTCACTATCACCGCCACTTCGCAACGGAGGCTGTCGTCTCCTCCCACGGCTCTATTGCAGAATCTACCAACAACTCGTAGTGCTAATAGCAGAAACACACCACAAGTAATAGAAACTTTTCAAGGATTAGATGAACCAAGAACAAGCCATCTCACAAGAACACAATCAATATGCAGAGATAACCAATACTTCTTATTCCCTAAGAAATACAAAGATTAGAAAGAGATTATAACTCTCAATCTCTCCCTCACCTTTGAAACACTCGGCACAATTCCCTCTTGAAATTGAACAATGATAACGACCCACCCTTGATATGAGTTTCATTAAACCAAAGAGTCTACACCATATATATAGCCCCCAAGTAAACCATAAAAGATAAACACAAATCCAGCTTATTGGGACTTAAACTCGTCAGCCCAAATAACACACAACGCCGATATCGGTCGACTGCACTTTGGGTCGGTCGACCGCAACATGTCAAGTCCATACTCGAGGAGTGACCGATCGATGGCACAGTCAATCATCCTCTTCTTTGTTGAACCCTGTACACTCGAAGAACTCTAAGCAGCTTTGGTCGATCGACCATACACCTGGTCGGTCGACTGCAACTCTTCAGCTGCACTTCTTCTACTTGCTACTGTCTTCGTCTTCTCCTTTCTTATCCAACTTCAAGTACTCCGCGCCTACGTATATTTCAGGCCAAAATCCTAACAGGTTCCACAAACGCCTCCAAGCCCCCTGACATGAGAGAGAGACCCTAGGCACCTCTTACTTTGACTTGAATAGATCGAAGTTTAGCCCAAACTATAAATTTGCTCGACTACCGTCGCCCCACACCAACTAGGATTTATTTTTTTGCTACTTGTAGATTGGTTGTAATTTGGATATTTATGGAGAAGACTCATTTGGAACTAAGGGAGTGCCACCGAACTCAATACAGATTCGAATTTCAAAAATATATTTGAAATTCAAAAATGCTCCCTACTGCCACAACACTCCTAAATTCAATCCCGTGAGAAACTGTCACTGCCCCGCCATCCCCTATCATACCCGCCAGCAACTGCCGTCGCCGACTCCCACACCCGTCGTGCCTGCCCTGATGTCCTCCCCCCCTGACTAAACCGGCAACTGTCGTTGACCACGCCCTAACCTCGGCCACTTCGACCCGCCGAAGGGCCATCTGGCGCCTACGATGTCGCCGCTTTGCAGCCTTCACTGCCCCTAAACCATGACCAACTTCGAGATGCCCCAAACCTCACCCAAAGTCAACCCCCATCGGCAATCGCGATCGGCGGCGCCCCGTCGATACCGTTGTCCAATCTGCCACCTGGACGTCAGCACTATCTCGAACCCCCAGAGCTCGGCTATGTTGTATCGTCGGAGAGTCGTGGAAACCCCATCAATAAGGTTCAATGGTAATGGATAGATAGGAAGAGGAAGAGAGACAACTATGGGAAGAGGAGGAGGAGGTCGAGAGAGGGGGAGGAGGTTTAACCCAAAAAATGTTCTATGCCATCGCCATTGTCACACCTTTGTGCATACTTAGATTACGATGCTTGGCAAGTGGCTTGAGTTGCTGTTGACCAAAATTTCTTTTAGTAAATTTGTTGCCTTTCTCCATGTAAACTATTTTCGGACTATTGAAAACTAGTAATTTACACATGCAATGCAAGTCTTAATAAATATTTTTTACAAAATAAAGACTACGACGTAGTTTGATCTCAAACCTGAGACATCTCTTTATCGATCCCAAACCTTTATTAGTTATGCACGACGATACAGACAAGTTGGTTTGTCTACAATTGCAAATTGAGTTGTTTGCCTACAACACAACCTCAACTCTCTCATTAAAATATTATTATTATTACTAGTAATTTACACCTGCGATGCAAGTCTTAATAAATATATATTTTTAAATGTAAAAACTTCAACGTAGTCTGGTCTCGAACCTGAGACATTCTTTATATATATTAGTTATGCACATGCTATGCATGAGTGTTTTTTTCTACAAATGACAACTCCAACTCTCCTATTCTAATATTAGATTAAGGTATTTCAACAAATATTTTTTTTATAGATCAGATAGATTACTAGTAACTTACGCAGTTACACGTACAATGCACGTCTTAATAAATTTGTGTTTAAAAGTAAAAGCTCCGACGTAGTCTAGCCTCGAACCTGTGACATCCTTTCTATTAATTATGCACATGCTTTTCACAGGTTTGTTTGTCTACAAATGACAACCCCAACTCTTCTATTATAATATAATATTAGAGATTATTAGATAGATTATAGATTAGATTAGATTGTAAAGGACATCTCAACAAAAGATGGAAGAAATCCATTAAATCTTTCATTTCTCATATGACTCAAAATTTTTTGCTTTTTAATATTTTTTAATTTTTTGTCTCTTTTATCAGTTGAGTATCAACCCCAATCTATCCAAACGTGCAAGTGGAACTTACTCAGCTGTCTCTTTAAATGCTAAAAATCTTAAACATAACAATTAGATTATTCAACTAATCCACCTAATTATACTGTTCACATTATTACCTAAAAAATAAAAAAATCAACAACTATTAATTTACTAGAAGATTCACTCTCCACTGTTCCCAGTACCCTCCACCCCACCCTTTGACTTCGTCACTTTCCACTCCCATAAATACCCCAATCTCCAGGGTCCTATCTACAAAAACCTGCCCAAAATAGTAATAAAAAAAATAACGTAACTCCAAATCCAAACTCAAAAAATCAAACCACTCCATTGTATTCCCTCTCCTTCTTCTTCTTCTTCTTCTTCTTCTCCATTTAATCCCACACATCTCAAATTCCCAAACCCTAAATCTCCAAATTCCGCCATGGTTCTCCTCAAACCGCGCGCCAAATCCAAGAGCCCTACAAATTCCTACGCCACCATCAGCGTCGGAATCCTATCTTTCGAGCTGGCCAACGCCATGTCCCGCTCCGTCCACCTCCACCGCTCCCTGTCCGACCCCCAAATCTCCCGCCTTTTCTCCGAAACCCTGACCTCCCCCTCCATCCAAACCCTCGTCTCCCAGTCCCCCTCCTTCCTCCTCTCCCTCGCCCTATTCGACAAGCTGGACGACCTCAACCGCGTCGCCGCGGCCGTCTCCCGCCTAGGCCGCCGCCACTGCCATATCCCCTCCCTTGCCGGATTCGAGCACATCTACTCCGACCTCTTCTCCAACCGACTCAATGCCGCCGCCCAGTTCCTCTTCTCCCCGAAAGAGATGGAGGCTGCGGTTCGCAAGATGGAGCGGTACGTGGCTTCGACTGCGGCGCTGTATTCGGAGCTGGAGGTGCTCTCCGATCTCGAACATTCCGCTAAGAAATATGCGGGTTTGGATGAGACCCGGAAGGTGTTTGATGAGAAGATTCGGGGGCAGAGGCACGATGTGAACCAGATAAGGGAGGCGTCGCTTTGGAACCAGGGGTTTGATAAGGTGGTGCTGCTGTTGGCACGGGCGGTGTGCACGATTTACGCCAGGATTAGGGCAGTGTTCGGGGTGGAGGTTGTGGATGCTGAGGCTAAGTCTGGGGAAGTTCAGAAGTCGGGGTTGATAACTAATGTAAGTCGGTTTCATCGTGGGATTTATCCGGGGAAGATGTTGTTGAATTGTCTGAATTTAGGGGGTTCCGGTTCGTGGATTGGTGATGAGGAGAAGTCTGGGGTGGTTGTTGTTGTTGATGGTGGTGGTGGTGGTGTTAAGGTTGGGAAGTCGGGGTTTGGGCCGAAAAGTCGGTTGACGATGATGGCTTCATCATCGACTGTTGGTGGGTCGTGTCTGGCTCTGCATTATGCGAATGTGATTATTATTATCGAGAAGTTTTTGAGGTACCCGCATTTGATAGGGGAAGAGGCGAGGGATGATCTTTATCAGATGTTACCATCGAGCTTGAGGTTGGCGTTGAGGAAGAGTTTGAAGTCGTATGTGAAGAATTTGGCTATTTATGATGCGTCTCTTGCGCATGATTGGAAGGAGGCGATGGAGAAGATTTTGGGGTGGCTTGCGCCGATGGCACATAATATGATTAGGTGGCAGACCGAGCGGAATTTTGAGCACCAGCAGATTCAATTGAGGGAGAGTGTGTTGTTGGTTCAGACATTGTACTTTGCGGATAGGGAGAAGACGGAAGCGGCGATTTGTGAGCTTTTGGTTGGGTTGAATTATATTTGCCGGTATGAGCAGCAGCAGAATGCTCTGTTGGATTGTACTAGCAGTGCCGACTTTGATGATTGTATAGATTGGCAGCAAATGCAATTTGATTCTCCTAGAGAAAGAATGTGAAATGGCGATAGCCTTCTTCTGGTTACCCAGGAATTTTTTGTGGGTTTTGGTGAGGGATGGAAATTGTTCTCTTGTTTGAGGTTTGGAAATTCTTACTTCTCATGTATATATAATTCAATCTTTTTTTATTTGTAGATAGATCTATGTTATATTACAGCAATGAATTTTTGGGGGGTTTCAAAAATTATGTATCATACTCATGTTATAAGTAAATTTAGTTCTCTCCTTTGATCATGATCTTTGTGTCTAATTTGAGTCGATAACTCTAATACGCAACTTATATTCATTGAGGTAATTGAGTTTATATTATTGAATTTGTTTATATAGTTGGATTATTCTGTCTTAGACTACTCTATTTGGTAATCGATTTGTAGTATGTTTCTCAATCAGTCTGGATAATGTGTTCCTCTTAGAGCATCTGTAGTCGTTTATGGTAAAATTATCCATATATGGATAAATAGAAATAGAAATTTCGATTTCGCTGCACTCGTCGAAAACTATAAACTATTTTATAGCAATCGATAGTATAATATTAAGCGACGACACTTGATGTGCCGTCGGAGGAGAAAAACCGCAAAATTTGAGTCACATTCGTCAGACGGCACATGAAGTGCCGTCCGTTTAAAAAAAAAAAAAAAAAAAAAAAAAAAATCCCGGCCGTGTGTCTAGGACGGCACATGACGACACACAGCTTAATTGACCCAAAAATTAGCCTACTTAAGCACATGAAGCATACTTAAGCACATAAGCATACTCTGACAGTGACACACATACTAATTAGTACACTGACACACTGACATAGTTACACTTAAGCACATGAAGGGTTTTTTATTATTAAAATTCGACGGACGGCACATTAAGTGCCGTCCGGGATATGTGGCTTCTGACGATTAAAATATAATTTTTCCAAACGGACGACACTTCAAGTGCCGTCCGACGATTAAAATAGTAATTTTTTTCGTGGGACGGCGCTTCGAACGCCGTCCCTCACTTATCGATAAATGCTATATCGATTCTCATTTATAGCAATCTACTGTAGCGATTTATCGATAATATCGATATATAGCAAACGACTGCAGCTGTTTTTTTAACCAAATATCGATATTATCGATATATAGCAAACGACTACAGATGCTCTTACAACCTATATTAATGAACATGCCGATCATATAGATATTTTTGAAGAATGTTGCAATTTAACTCTAGTGTGTTGAATTGCAACATTCCGCAAAAGTATCTATATGATCGACGTGTTTATTTGTTCATATAAGAGGATCAAACTATCCAGACTGATTGATAATTTTTTTTTTTTAAAGAAAAAAAGTTGACTTCATCACCGCTTCATTAATAGGAAATTAACGATGTAGACTGATTGATATTGTAGTGTGTTGAACACACTATAATGTTATTATCTTAGAGCATCTACAATGGTTGTTGCTATTTTTTTAGCAAAATGCAAAATGAGAATTGGCAAATGAGGATTCCTCCACAGTGGTCATTTGCTAAAATATGTGAAAGAATTATTTTTTAATCAGACGAACATGTTGTTCTGTCCGAGAGGGTTGTTTGTAATTTTTATTACAATTAAGAATAGTTTAGTTGCTAAAATATCATTAGTGAATTATTAATTATTAAATTAACATTAAACTATATTTAACTTAACACTAAACCATATTTAAGTGTATTAAAATGTGTTGAAAGTGACATTTCTTCATCAAAACGGGACATGTTGTCCCGTTTGAGAAAAGTTGAGCTCGGACGGGACATGTGACGGGACAACATGTCCTGTCCGATGCCTTTGTTTTATTTTTTTTTATTTATTTTTTGGACAGAACATGTTCCGTCTGATACTTAAAAAAACAATTAAAAAAAAATCACGGACGAGTTGTTTCGTCCGATCCTATTAAAATAAGAAAATTTCGTCCTCTATATTTTGAGAATGAGCAAATAGTTTTTCAAATATGAGAAGCTATTGTAGCAACTTTGTCAAAATATGGCAAAATAGCAAACTGATGTGGAACACTTTTTTCCAAAAAAATGGCAAAATGACAGAAATAGCATACCATTGTGGATGCTCTTAAGATTTCTGCTTATCCCCAAACAATTTTACATGGTTATGATTATTTCATAGCGATATTGTTAATAATACTCTTTTTTTTTTTTTTGATATACCGCTCCTTATAATGACATTGAAAAAGGCTTTGTGCCCTTTTCGAGTGTTCAGTGGTGCCTGAGTATGGTTTTGCAACATTCATAAGAGGTATGTCAGGTAGATAGCTTCTCTTATCTTTGCTTCACAATGCATACATTAACTGCTTGAAAAATTGGGTCGGAGATATTTATTGTCACTGTATAGCAGTCGTCACCCAATTAATTTCTTAATGCAAATCACCGCTAGATGGAATGTGGGCGCATCTTAAATCACGTCCCCCGCTTTTCTTTCAATCCGGCGGTCTTGGAATCTTCCTATATTCGTTTCCTATGCACATTGCGCATAGGATTTCCTTTTCTGAAGGTGTTGAAGCATAACTTTGAATCTTGTTCATTCTCTAATGACATGTTGCTGTTTCTGTGATCTTAGGTAGTGTTTTTTTTCTCCTCTTATAAGAGATTTACCTCTTGTAAGAGGTGGTTCCCCTCTTACAAGAGTTTTTTTAGTGTTTTTTTTTTTTTACCTCTTATAAGAGATTTCTTTCAAAATTGCTTCTAAACCTAAATGGCTTCTACTAGCCTCTTTCAAAATCTTAAAAGTCTTCTATAACTTAAAATGACTACACTACCCATAAATTAATAATACCCTTTCTTTCCCACAGCACCTTATGAAGTTCTGATATATGGAATGCAGAATATATTGATTATGAATATATTGTTCTGATTATATATGAAGTTCTGATGTATGAATTATGAAGTTCTGATTATGAAGTTTCATTATGAAGTTCTAAAGTTTCATTCAATTACTTACATATAGGTAAAAAAATGTTTCAGTTCATAGGAGAGGAAGGGGTTGGGCATAAGCTGACAGTGTCAATGGTGCAAGAAGCAAGCAATTGGTTTGACAAGTTCCTGAGATTGTTATTCATCAAATTTTGTTGGCTCTAAAATGGATCAAATACTCCTTGGCTCTGAAATGGATCAAATCCTCCTACGTCAGATGGAGCAAATGGATCAAATACTCCTTGGTTTGTTGGCTTTGAAGCAGAGTACTTCACCTCACAGTTTGCAAACAACAGCAACATCATTAAAAAGATAACATTTCATCGGATTATATAAATAGAGAAATTATATAGTAAGGGCAAAATTGTCGAAAAGTAGAAAAAAGGCTATTGTAAGAGGTGAAAAAAGAACATAAATCTCTTATAAGAGTTACTTATAAGAGGTTATTTTTATAAAAAAGAACACCTCAAAAAGAGGCTCTTACAAGAGGCTCTTATTGTAAATCTCTTATAAGAGGTCACCTCTTATAAGAGGCAAAAAAAAGAACAGTGCCTTAGTTTGTGAGGTGTAGTTGGGAACCAACATTCCATTTCAAGGTGCAGCTGACTGCGTGATTTTCATATGGGAAGTACATTTATAGATTCTTTTTGGTTAGTTATGTCTTATTATAAATGATACCCCAAATAGCATTATTAGTGATGCGGTTTATTTTTTTTTTTTTTTTTTTTTGGGGGGGGGGGGGGGGGGGGGGGGGAGATGCACCAGGAGTGAGTTCTTCTCGATTTGTATTTTTGCAGAACTCTGTGTGCGGACGGTGGTCCCGACTCTCAGCCGGGGGAACGGTTCAGGAGTAGACGTGAGTGAGGCGGAGGTTGGATGCTCGGTTCGGACCTGGAGGTTAGGTTCGGATCTGGAGGTTCGGATCTGGAGTCTTGTATACTTGCACACGGTCTGGACCCGTTTGGGGTCGGGTCTGGACCCGGTTGCCCGTGGGCCTGACGTGGCGGAAGCCCAAGCAGTGTAGGGCTGAGGTGGTACAGGTCCGGGGTGGTTTAGGGCTGACGTGGTGGAGACTTGGGTGGTTTCCAAGCTGACGTGGCAGACCCGGATGAGCTGGTGGTGCACGCTCTTCGAGGGGATCCTGTGGCCCAGGAGGGGCCACGTCATCTGATCCATATCAGGAACCCCCACTCCTGGAGGGCTGGGGGACCCAGCCGTGTAGGAGTGGTTCTTTGCCTCTGTAGGAAGAGCAGGGTGGTGTGTAGGGTGAGGAATAGGATTCGTATCTTCCAGAAGAGGCCAGGGGGGTAGGGTGAAGGGGTCCCCTATTGGAGTCGTGCAGAGTGCTGGGCGTAGAAGGGTCGGAGCTTGCTTTGCCGAGCATCAAGGGTCAGTGGATGAGCCCCTCACTTGTTGGAAAAGCAAGGGGATCGTCGAGCAATGTCGAGTGGGAGCTCGGCAAGCCGAGGGTCGAGGGTCGGTAGACGAGCCCTTCACTGGTTGGAAAAGCAAGGGGGCATCGAGATCTGTCGAGTTGGAGCTCAGCAAGCCGAGGGTCGAGGTCGGTAGACGGGCCCCTCACTAGTTTGAAAAGCAAGGGGGCGTCGAGATCTGTCGAGTTGGAGCTCAGAATGCCGAGGGTCGAGGTTCGGTAGACGGGCCCCTCACTGGTTGGAAAAGTAAGGAGGCGTCGAGATCTGTCAAGTAGGAGCTCGGCAAGCGAGCATCGAGGGTCGGTAGACGGGCCCCTCACTGGTTGGAAGAGCGAGGGGGCGTCAAGATCTGTCGAGATGGAGCTCGGCAAGCCGAGGGTCGAGGGTCGATAGACGGGCCCCTCACTGGTTGGAAAAGTAAGGGGGCGTCGAGATCCGTCGTGTTGGAGCTCGGATTGCCGAGGGTCGAGGTTCGGTAGACGGGCCCCTCACTGGTTGGAAAAGTAAGGGGGCATCGAGATCTGTCGAGTTGGAGCTCGGCAAGCGAGCGTCGAGGGTCGGTAGACGGGCCCCTCACTGGTTGGAAGAGCGAGGGGGCGTCGAGATCTGTCGAGTTGGAGCTCGGCAAGCGAGCGTCGAGGGTCGGTAGACGAGCCCCTCACGGTTGGAAGAGCGAGGGGGCATCGAGATTTGTCGAGTTGGGGCTCGGATTGCCGAGGGTCAAGGGTCGGTAGATGGGCCCCTCACTGGTTGGAAAGAGGTGGGCTTTGGGGTTCGCGGTGTCATCCGAGCTCCGAGCCCCCTGTGAATAGAGGAGGACTTTGGGGCTCGCGGTGTCCTCCGAGTTCCGAGCCTCCTGTGAATAGAGGTGGACTTTGGGGCTCGCGGTGTCATCCGAGCTCCGAGCCTCCTGTGAATGAAAGAGGACTTTGGGGCTCGCGGTGTCATCCGAGCTCCGAGCCTCGTGTGAAAAGAGGAGTTTGGGGCTCGCGGTGTCATCCAAGCTTCGAGCCCCCTGTGAATAGAGGAGGACTTTGGGGCTCGCGGTGTCATCCGAGCTCCGAGCCTCTTGTGAATGAAAGAGGACTTTGGGGCTCGCAGTGTCATCCGAGCTCGAGCCTCCTGTGAAAAGAGGAGTTTAAGGCTCGCGGTGTCATCCGAGGATCGAGGATGGCGTTATATGCTACATTGACGTTTACAACCATGAAGTCCATCGACTCGGTTCGCCTATGAGGGGACGTACCGGCGGTGACGTCTAGGGTCACGATCCCCTCGATAGGTACCGGGACGCCGGAGAACCCGTGTAGGGTGTACCTCGCTGGCTTGAGCTTATCCCGGGAGAGCTTCAAGTTATCGAATGCCTCCAAGAAAAGGATGTTTACCGAGTTCCCGTTGTCAACGAGGATGTGACGGACCTCGAAGTTCGCCATGCTGAGGCTGATGACGAGCGCATCGCAGTGTGGGAACCGAACTCCATCCAGGTCTTCCCCCGAGAAAGAGATAGGGAGTTGCTGGAGCTGGGGGGAGAGGGGGCCCTGGACGGCGTTGACCCCTCGGACAAATGCCTTGCGGGAAGTGTTGGACTCCCCTCCCATGGGCTCTCCGTGGACGCAATGCAAGATGGGCTGACCCTCGGGTTCTTCAGGCTCAGGGTTCCACTCGGGATGCTGCCTGGGTGCTCGAGGAGGAGGGGAAGGCCTCCTGTTCCTCGTGTCCCTCTGGTCCCGAGCTTCTTCTCGTTTGAACTCCCGGAGGTATCCTCGTTGGATGAGGGCCTCGATCTCGTCCTTCAGGGCGCGACAATGGTCCGTGTCGTGCCCGTTGTCCCGGTAAAAACGGCAGTAGAACCGCTGATTCCTTTTCTTGTTGTTGTTGGTCGGTCGAGGAGGGTATTGCACGAGGTCCCTGTCTTCGATCGCCAAGAGGACAGTTGACACGTTCTGTATCAGCGGAGTGTATCTCTCGAATCGGGGGACTGGAGGAACCCTCTTCGTGACGGCCCCTTCTTTTGGGACCTTTTTTGCTAGCTCCGCCTTGTCGGCCTTCCGTTTTCCCTTTCCGGGAATATCTTTGGAGTCCTCAGGATTCAGGGCCTCCTCGGCCTGTATGTACTTCTCGACCCGATTGAGGAGGTCAGGGAAATCTATCGGAGGTTTCTTTGCCAGTGAAGCCTTCAGCTGACCGTGCCGGTTGTTGTCCCCTAATGTTGCCGAGGTGACCCCTGGGTCGAGGGAGGAGACCGACCTCGCCTCCGTAGTGAACCTTCGGACGAATAGCCGGAGCACTCCCCTTCCTTCTGTCAGAGGCCCAGTAGGGACGCACTCGTCCTTTCGGCCTTTCAGCTGGTCACGAAGTGGGCTAGGAAGTTGCCCTTTAGTTGGTCGAAGGAGTAGACGGAGCCGGGGGTGAGCTTGGAGAACCATTTCCGAGCTGGGCCCCGGAGGGTGGCGAGGAAGGCGCGGCACAGGAGGGGATCCGATGCGCTGTGAATCATCATCAGGGTCTTGAAGCCCTCCATGTGATCAGCAGGATCGCCCTTACCATCGTAAATCTCGAATTGTGGGGGGCGGAAATTCCGGGGTATTTCGGCCTGCAAGATGGCGGTGGAGAAAGGAGGTCGGGTGGGCCTGTGCCCCTGGGCCGACCTCGGGCCTCTATCGCCAAAGTGGTCGAGGTGGTCTTCCATTTCCTGGAGGTGTTTCAAGATGTCATCGTCATACTCCGGCGGGACAGTCAGGCCGCGGGACGCGCTGGCCTCGATGTCTGAGCGTGAGTTAGAACGGCGGTCCGTCTTGTCGACGGGGACCTCGCGGATGGCCTCCATGATCTTTTTCCGGAAGTCCTGGAACTCCTGGTGGGTGACCGGGGCTCGTTCAGCCCGGCTATGTTGGGCCGGCGGCCTCCTGCCGACGCGGCTGAGCGCCAGCGCCCGTCCTTGGGGCGGTGGTCTGGGATGGTTCGGGACCGAGTTGGAAGCGGCCCCTCCCCTAGTCCGGCTTTCTTGTCGATTCTGGATGACCCCACGTAGATCGGGCACGACCGAACGGGAGGCCACTGACTGGTGTTTGTGGTTGATCGCCGGATTGTTGGATCCATGAGTGTCGGCAGGGACGTCCTGAGGAGGGACGTCCTGGCGACGCGCAGAGGTGACAGCTCTCCTGGCCTTGGGCGCCATGTGAGCTCGGATGGACGGGATACCGTTGATGGCTGAGCTCGGGCCGGTGTCTGCACTAGAGCAATTCCCACAGACGGCGCCAACCTGATGCGTTTTATTTTTTGGGGGTGTGGATGTACCATGTGTGAGTTCTCCTCGATTTGTATTTTTGCGGAACCCTGTGTGTGGACGGTGGTCCCGACTCTCAGCCGGGGGAACGATTCGGGAGTAGACGTGAGTGAGGCGGAGGTTGGATGCTCGGTTCGGAGCTGGAGGCTCGGTTCGGATCCGGAGTCTCGTGTACCTGCACACGGTGTAGGAACGCCGGGGTTGGTCCTGGTGGCAGATCCTCCGACGATCTAGTCAGCTACTGGAAGAGAGTAACAATAACTAGGGTTTTAGAGGAAAAAGATTGATTACCTTGAGAAGGGATGGAGGGTCTGGTATTTATAGGAGAAGCCAACCCAGTCTGGACCCGTTTGGGGCCGGGTTTGGATCCGGTTGCCCGTGGGCCTGACGTGGCGGAAGCCCAAGCGGTGTAGGGCTGACGTGGCACAGGTCCGGGGTGGTTTAGGGCTGACGTGGCGGAGACTTGGGTGGTTTTCAAGCTGACATGGCAGATTTGGATGAACTGGTTGGTGGACGCTCTCTGAGGAGATCCTGTGGCCCAGGAGGGGCCACGTCATCTGACCCATATCAATTAGTTCTTAAACCATTTCCAATTCCTGTTTATTTCTAGAATCTTATTGATTGATCCTCTCATGCTATTCTTGGAAAATCTATTTTGAGGAAGAAGGCTAGTAAAGGTTAGTAAATATGACTTGTATAGCTGCATGTATCTAAACTTTGATTCTGCTTGGATCATATCTTGAAAGTAATGTTACCTTATCCCCCCCCTCAGGGACGGATAGACGAATAAGTGGCGAGAATGGTACTCTCCGCCCTTTGACTTGAGGAAGCTGCGATACCAATAAAAGCTACCCCCTTTGAAAAATTACCCTCCAAAATAAACTTTCTTCTTGTGTAGCCAATTGCACATGCTGTTTTAAATCCAGTTAGGTCTGCCAATGCCTAGCAGCTCACCATTTTTGGTTGAGGTTTTTATGAGGTGAATTCAGTGTTGGATGGGGACAAGCTTTTATGAAGAGGAGAGAGGAGAAATTTGAATCTCTCTCTCTCTCTCACACATTCTCATGTGATAGTTGTTGTTTGATATGGGAGTTGAATGCAACATTCATAGTAGTTGTTGATATGGGAGTTAAATGCAACATTCATGTCACTTCTGCCACTTGGTCCTGGATGATGCACAATTGGGTGCCATTGTGACCACATCTGTTAGTTTTCAAAATTGGATTTTGTTGGTATTTTGGTGGGATCTGACCATTGTTGTACAAACCGGGCCTGTAAAAACTAGAAGTACGGAATAAAAACGAAAGAAACCGGCTGATTTAACAGTGAACCATCTGAACAGGGTCTAGTTTAGATTACCTTGTTCATTATTTTTTTAAAAATAATAATTGTAGGTGGTTTCGAACACGAGTTGACAAGAAAAAGTGTCGTACTTACTAATCAAGATTCCAATACTAATGTTAAAGTATGTGACTAGCTAGAGTAAATCTTCTTATACTGAACCTAGTTCAACTCGAGTTGAACCTAAGAAAACCAGACCAACTACATGTCTCCAGTGCGGTGGCCGGTTCAGTTTTTAAACATTGGATCCAACTCAACAAGACTTGGCAGAAAATCATACACAAGTTTTTTTGATATATCGGATAGAGCCAAGAGGCTCCAGCCATCAGAAAATATATTAATCAATAAAAAAAGTAGCTATACAAATAAAGGTATAGTGGTTTTACAAGCTGTAAAACTGAAAGAGAAAGACAACAAAGAAATCAATAAGCTACTGACTATCACACAAAAAATAAATCATACACAAGTTGGGTAGCTCTGGATATTCTATATTCCTCCTCGAAGGGCTGTTTTGTTAAAATTTTCCCACTGAGTACACTCCTCTCAGGTCAACTGGGAATGACTTTAGACCCAAATCTGATCATCACTTGTTGAATTTTACCACTGGTTGGTGTGCCGGAAAGTGTGCTGAAAGTCCTGAAAAAATCTAGCATCAGTTCGTTGGTCTGACTGCAAAATTCCATGGTTAGCAAACAGTCATGCACTCGTTTAGTTTTTTTTTCTTTCTTTCCGTTAAACGGTGGGTTGAATATCTCCTGCATTTCATTAAAATAATTTTAACATAACATACGATAAAAATAAGGCTTATGAAGTTCAGATTCCAACATATTGGTTTCTGGAAATCATACACTCCAACCAACAAACAAAAATACAACGAAATATAATCCTAATGATCGGCCGACCTCGTCCAAGTCAATTTTTCGTGCCAATTTAAGCTAATTATCTTTCTCAGTCCCTTGCTTGTACACCGTTTATCCGTTCCGTCGCTCGCACGGATGCCTCCGTCGCCTCCATTAGTAACTCATACGTCAACTTCAAGTATCTTATGAGAGTGCAGGCACTCCACCAATCTGATAACTCCCTGTACAGATTGAGTCCTGATTTTCTTTCCCTCGCTTGACCCTCGTTGACTTTCACTGACACCTCGCAACGAAGGCTGTCCTCTTCCTTGACTGCTCAACAAACGCCATCACCCCTTCCAAGCCCCCTGACATGACAGAGATCTTAGGCACCCCTCACTTTGACCTGAATAGGACAAAATACAGCACAAATTATAAAATTGTCGGACTACCGTCGTCCTACCAATTAGGGTACATTTTTTTACTAATTATAAGTTGGTTGTAATTTGGATATTAGGGACTTGTTTAGTTGTAATCCTGTTGCAACAACATTGTTTAATGGTAGGATTCACTTCACTTGCAATGCTTCTCTTCATTTAGATTCCTATATTCAAGTTTTTTTTAAAGGCTGTAATGAATGAAAGATGCAGGTTAAATTTTGCTCTGATTTAAAATCTCAGTATCAGGAATTCCTTTCCTTCTATAAAAACCTTTCCTTTCATCGCGCGATGAGGTTTAAAATCTCAGTATCAGGAATTCCTTTCCTTCTATAAAAACCTTTCCTTTCATCAGGCCATTCATCAGGAATTCCTTTCCTTCTATAAAAACCTTATCGGATCGCAGAAACATCGCGCGATTGAGCTCGATTGGCTCCATCTTTATGGTAACCAATCCCATGATCTTTCCTCGCTTGAGGCTCCCTTCACTATAGAAGAAATTAAATCGGCGGTGTTCGCGTTAAAAAGTGACTCTGCTCCTGGGCCCGACGGTTTCCCTGCCTTCTTCTTTCAAAAATTTTGGGATTTGCTTAAAGCAGATCTTCTCAAAATGTTTCAAGATCTTCATCAGGGTCATTTTTCCTTTGACCGTATCAATTACGCTCATATTGTTCTCATCCCCAAGATAGCGGGAGCACACTTGGTCACTGATTTCAGACCGATCAGTCTCATCAACACCTCTTTTAAAATCATTATGAAAGTCCTTTCTTCCAGATTGAGTTCAATCATCTCTCCTTTGATCGACTCAGCCCAATCGGGATTCATCAAAGACCGTTTTATTCTTGACAGTGTGGCTTCGGCCCAGAAAATCATTTCCCATTGTCATAGAACTCATTCGGAAGGCATCATTCTCAAGCTTGACTTTCAAAAAGCCTACGATAATGTGAACTGGAATTTTCTTCTGGACATCCTTATTTATCGAGGCTTCGGTCCCAAATGGATCGCTTGGATTAAATCCAGCCTATTCTCTGGTACCTCATCCATCTTTATCAACGGTTCAGAATGCCACAAATTTAAAATCAGATGTGGCCTCCGTCAAGGGGATCCCCTTTCATCGCTTCTTTTTTCTCTTGTAGCTGATGTCTTTAGCAAGCTTCTTCGGAATGCTTGGAATTTGCATATGATCGAGGGTGTTGGTAGTTCTCCCCTCTTTGAGGGAGTGCTGAACCTTCAATATGCAGACGACACTATTATTTTCACCAAACCCAACACCCACTCTCTTCGTAATCTCAAACTGCTCCTTTACTGCTTTGAAATGGCATCGGGGTTATCTATCAATTTCCAAAAATCCTCTGTGCTCTGGCTGGGCGGATCTCCCAATCGCCAAGTGGAGGTCTCCAATTTTTTTAATTGCCCCATTGCTTCCTTTCCGATCTCTTATTTAGGCATTCCCCTTTACTGGGGCAAACTGCATAGATCTGACTGGTTCCCTCTTATTGATAAAGTGGAACCCAGGCTCAACGTCTGGTCGGGCAAACTCCTGTCTAAAGGTGGCAGACTGACCCTTATCAACTCTGTGGTTTCGGCCATGCCTCTTTATCTTATGTCTTTCTACTTTTTACCCTCCTGGGTGATCAAAAGGATTGACCAAATCAGGAGCAACTTTTTTTGGACTGGTACTTCCTCCTTTAAACCTGGTTCCCACCTGTGCCAGTGGAAATTGATCTGTACTTCCAAAGAGGAAGGGGTTCTAGGTGTTTTGGATCTTCGTAATCATAACATCGCTCTATTAGGTAAATGGTTGTGGAAATTCCACAATTTTGATCATTTACCATGGATTAGAAGCATCAAGAGTTATCGGCCCACCTCTTCTAATTGGTGGGAGTTTCCCACGGTTTTTTATTACCAAGCCTCCCCTTTTTGGAAAGGTGTTTGGAAGGCATCTGCCGCTTTTCATTGTGGCATCTATCGTACCTGCCATGACGGTTCTAGAGCTAAATTCTGGACCGATCTATGGATCGGCAACTCCATGCTTGCCACTGCTTTCCCTTTGCTTTTTCAGTTGGCTGCCTCTCCGACAGCTTCTTTAGCGGAATCTTTTACCTTGGTCGGCAATATTCACCATTGGGTTATACCGTTCACGATTAATCTTCCTCAATCTTTAGCCGAGGTTTTTGATAATCTCATTTCTTCCCTCAATAACTACACGTGGAGGCCTACTGAGGGCATTGCTTGGCGATGGTCTTCAGCTGGAACCTTTTCAGTTAAATCTTTTTATTGCTTCCTCAATTCTAGGGGAGTTAAATCGCCGGTTGCTAAATTTTCTAGGACTCTTGTGCCCCCCTTAAAGTGAAAATCACTTTTTGGCTTGCGTTTAATAACAAGTTACTCACAGTTGAAGTTCTTAACAAAAGAAATTTAGCCTGGGGGCAGCCCTGCTCGTTTTGCGAGGAACACTCTGAAGATGTTAATCATCTTTTTATCCAATGTCCCGTTATCATCCCGTTGTGGAAGATTTGCACTCTTGCGTGGGACACTGGCCCTATTCCCCCAGTATTAGCCTCGGTTTGGTTCGCTAAGCCTTCGAGCGCCTCGCTTCGAAATGCTTGGATCTTGTCGGTCCATACCATCATTTGGATCATTTGGAAGGAGAGAAACATCAGAGTGTTCCAGCATCGCATTTCGCCTACTACTGCTATGATTGACGATTTTTTATTTCTGTTAAATCTCTGGATATCGGGGTCGAAATCCAAAGACAATATTTCTATTGCTAAACAAAGATTATGTGACGTTGTTCATTGTCTTCGCACTCTTCATGCTTTATAATACTCCTCTGTCTTGATAATGTGCTCACCATTTCCTCTCTTCTCCCCCTTTTTTTATTGCAGGTTTGAGGTCTCTGTAGGGGAGTAGCTGGCTTTTCTGTTTTGTGTTTCTGTGTGTCGGATACACGAACGTTATGTTGCCATGGGGCTGTTGGCTTATTTATTTTTTGGCGGTTTTGGTAGCGCTTTTGGCCTCACCTAAGATACTTTACTCCTGTCTGTGGCATTACTTCCATTGGCTTATTTTGCTATGTTTCTGACTTTCTTCAGCATCACTGCCATGGCATTGCTTCTCCCTTCCTACTGCACCTTGTCTCTCTCGGACTGGGTCTTCAAATGTTTCTCTTTCTTTTTGTTTGCTATAACCATCTGTATTTTTGTGGGACAATGTTACTCCTCTTTTCTCTTTTATCCCGTCTGTGGATTGTTTATGGTTATGTTTTAACTGATGGGCTCCTTAGTTAATTATCTTTTTAACTTTGGGTGTTTGTTGATTTATTGTTACTATGCTGCGGTTGAGGTACTCATTTGCTCTGGATTCTCTGTTGATCTCCGTTGCTTAGGGGGGCTCTTTCCCTCCACTGATGTTGCTGTATGTTTAACTCATTTTATGCTAGTTCCATTTCCTTGAGGTTCCTTACCACCAGTGCTTATCTCGCTGTTTTGGGTCGTTCTTCGAGATTTTGGTGGCGTTCGGGTGTGGTCATGTAGGTTGCCGCTTGAGGTATCTCGTTTTGTATGCCGCAATATCTCCTCAGCCTGATGTGTTCCCTGTTTCCTTAGGAGTGCTCCCTGTTCCATTCCAGGTGGTTTATTTTTCAGGGTGGAGAGGACTCGGCGTCGGGAGATGCCCTTTGGATCTGCTAAATTTGCTGTTTTGTGCTCTCGATCCCTAGGGATTATGTAAATCTTGCTTCTTATTGTATTCTTTATTTGATTTGCTCCATTTTACGGCTTGTAAAATTTACTCGTTTATTGTCATTAATATATTTTTTGTCTGATGGCTGGGGTCGTAAGACCTTATCCAATTCATCAAAAAAAAAAATCTCAGTATCAGCGATATTAAAACTAATCTGTGAAAGAATAATATATGTCAACGATAACTAGTAGTTGATATGGCTAAAAATGGGATTAAATCGGGGCTGTTCAAATCGGACACGAATCTTAAAGCTCAGGGGTAAAACGGTAATTTCACCTACAAACGGGTCTGAAATGGGAACTGGGTCTTTCTTCAAGACCCAGTAACCCACGAACGGATCCACCTCAACTGGGTACGGGTCCCAACCCGAAATGAACCCGGTCCAGCAGGATAGAATTAGGGTTTCTGATTAATCCAAATCAACGGCCCTGATTCACATCTATCCTTTCACTGGGGATTAGGGATTACATTCCTAATCTGATCACAGGGATTACATTCCTAATCTGATTCCAACGGCAGCTATAAATACCCCCCATCCACCACCATTAAGAGGTAATCAATACTTTTCCAGTTTAAGTTCTTGCTTAATCATTCAGATTACTGACAAGAGCATCGGAGGGTGCGTCGCCGAGATCCATCCCGGTGTCTCGCACTTTTTGCAGGTTCGCAGCAGCGGTAAGAGACCAAGTCAACACATTGGTGAAGGTCAACAGGTCAACAGGTTTGCTTTATCGTTTTCTCCAAGAATCCACAAATTCATCTGTTTGCTCCCACACCAAAATTAGCAGCAAGAGATTGGCGTCGTCTGTGGGAAACGAAAAAGCAACCTGATCTAACTTCATCAACGATTGTAGTTTCAAGCCATGCATCCAAAACAGAAGGGGAAGGCAGCGGTCTCCAACTGTAGAACCACTTCTCTTCCTCCTCTCCCTTCTCCGGTTCAAGGTGCTCCTAGGGGCCTCGGGGGGCTGCCCAGGCGGGCTCCCATCAGAGTCGTCCGAAGCAACATCCTCCTCATGACCATGTCGCGGGTCCCAATCCTTCAGTTGAATCTATGGCTTCTCAAAGTCCTCCCAAGCGGGATCTTCGTCAAGTAATTGCCGACTGCCAAAAGGGGGTCGACCTTAGAACTCGCCTGAATGGATGGCGAGCCCTTGGTGGAGTCCATCAACCCGAGAACTCAGGGGCTTCAAGAATCCGAACCCCCCGCCGACCGAGGACTAGAAGATTCCCTCCCCTGAGGAGGCAAAGAGAGTCCCCTCAGCGTCATCGGCGGAGAACTCATTCTCCAGTAAGCCGAGCCATACATAGGGACCGCCAAGCTGGAGAGGCACCAGTCACAAGGGCAGATCTTCAAGACTTCCAAGCGACAGTCTTAAGGACCCTCAATATCGCCCCAAAGAATGACCAGAGGCCACCTACTCATGAGCCAGCTAGGAGCCACCGCCTTCACACTCTCAGTCCTCGTCCTTCTCCAAGCTACCATCGCCGCAGCCCCAGTCCATCCTCGTACGAAGATGAGTCCCGGGGCTCGGCAAGATATGATTAAAGAGAAGACTCAGTCTACTGTCGTCTTCATGAGATGGAGAGGCGCCCCGGCCGAATTGATAAGGAAGAAGAGCAACGGGCGATAAACCTCCGCCCGAGCAGACCTCCATTCTCCCGCACCATCATGGTGGCCCCCATCCCAGAAAACTTCAAGCCGCCTCACTTCGAGACGTATACCGGGGAGTTGGACCCCGCAGATCACATAGCGAGTTTCAAAACTCTCATGATGATCAACCATACTTCAGCCGCCCTCCTCTGCAAGATCTTCCCTGCCACACTGAAGGGGTCTGCGTGAGAATGGTACTCTCGACTCGCCCCGACCTCCATCTTCTCATTCGATCAGTTCGAATGGCTCTTCCTTACTCATTTCGTGAGTAGTCGCTGGGCCGTGAAAACAAGTGTATCTCTGGTGACCCTCAACCAAGAAAAGGGTGAACGCCTAAGGGATTACGTTCGACGCTTCACCGCCGAAGCCCGTTCCATTCCCTTCCTCAACCAGTCAGTAGCCTCTGCCGCATTCGAGCGCAACGTCACTAATGCCAACCTCAGGGCATCCCTTGCCAAGAAGCCTCCTCGGGACTTCTCAGAGCTCCTACTTAGGGTGGAGAAGTACATACGGGCAGAAGAGGCTCTCAACCCCCTTGCTCTTGAGGAGACATCTTTCGGGAACAAACGGAAGAACACAAGTGAAGAGGGGTCCCAAAAATCCCAGAAGGACAGTAATGGCCAGCGCCGCTCGACTCCACATTTTGAGAAGTTCACTCCCCTTATTGCTAATATATCAGAAGTTTTTATGGAGGTAGATAAGGAAGGACTACTCCGCGCCCCCTAGAATGAATACCCCTGGCAAGAAGAGGAACAAAGATAAGTGGTGCCGCTTTCACAGGGACCACGGCCACGATACGGATGATTGTCGGGCTCTCAAGGAGGAGATCGAAGAACTTATACAGCGGGGGCACCTGACCAAGTTTGTCTAAAAAGAGGGGGTCGAGCTTCCCCCCTGAGGAGCCAACAAACGAACAGAAAGGCCCACCGAGCTTCAAGACTCAGCTCCTCCCAAGAGGTCTTCACCTTATTGTAGAAGTAGGATCTTGATTTTCAATAAGACTGATGTTTGTAACTCGGCCAATAACATGTAATAATGGCTCGCCCTATTGAAGAGGCCATTTAGTTTATCTCAATAAAACTTTACATTTTTCATTGAAAATCATTGCTCTTGCCTCTTCTCTATCTCTTCAAGTCACATCTACGACTCGTTAATGGTGAGTTCGGAGTCCAGCTTCTTCTACATGGCTGCTCCCGCAACTCACTAAGCTCTAACAACGAGTTCGGAGTCCGACACTTGGCTCGATTCCGCTTCAAATAACTTGCTCTTCAGCAAGTTAGAAGTGGTTCGCCATTCGGAACTACTCCCACAACCGTTGATGCTCTCTTAAACGGCGAGTTCGGAGTCCAACACTTGGCTCGATTCCGCTTCAAATAACTTGCTCTTCAGCGAGTTAGAAGTGATTCGCTATTCGGAATTGCTCCCACAACCGTTGATACTCTCTTAAACGATGAGTTCGGAGTCCAACACTTGGCTCGATTCCGCTTCAAATAACTTGCTCTTCAGCAAGTTAGAAGTGGTTCGCCATTCGGAACTGCTCCCACAACCGTTGATACTCTTTTAAACGACGAGTTCGGAGTCTAACACTTGGCTCGATTCCGCTTCAAATAACTTGCTCTTCAGCAAGTTAGAAGTGGATCGCCATTCGGAACTGCTCCCACAACCGTTGATACTCTCTTAAACGACGAGTTCGGAGTCCAACACTTGGCTCGATTCCGCTTCAAATAACTTGCTCTTAAGCAAGTTAGAAGTGGTTCGCCATTCGGAACTGCTCCCACAACCGTTGATTCTCTCACTTAAACAGCGAGTTCGGAGCTGAAGCTCTCCCCTAGAGTTGCTCCTCAAACTTGTCTCACAAATGGCTCTCTCCTAGAGCCGAGCTCTTCACTCCGCTCGCCTCCAAAGTGGACCTCTTCTCAACAAGTTCGGAGCACAACTCTCTCCTAGAGTTCCTCCTCACACTTGTCTCACAAATGGCTCTCTCCTAGAGCCGAGCTCTTCACTCCGCTCGCCTCCAAGGCGGACCTCTTCTCAACGAGTTCGGAGCACAACTCTCTCCTAGAGTTCCTCCTCAAACTCGTATCCCAAATGGCTCTCTCCCAGAGCCGAGCTCTTCACTCCGCTCGCCTCCAAAGCGGACCTCTTCTCAACAAGTTCGGAGCACAACTCTCTCCTAGAGCTCCTCCTTACACTTGTCTCACAAATGGCTCTCTCCTAGAGTTAAGCTCTGCACTCTGCTCGCCTCCAAGGCGGACCTCTTCTCGACAAGTTCGGAGCACAACTCTCTCTTAGAGTTCCTCCTCACACTTGTCTCACAAATGGCTCTCTCCCAGAACCGAGCTCTTCACTCTGCTCGACTCCAAAGTGGTCCTCTTCTCGACAAGTTCGGAGCACAACTCTTTCTTAGAGTTCCTCCTCACACTCGTCTCACAAATGGCTCTCTCCCAAAGCCGAGCTCTTCACTCCGCTCGCCTCCAAGGCGGACCTCTTCTCAACAAGTTCGGAGCACAACTCTCTCCTAGAGCTCCTCCTTACACTTGTCTCACAAATGGCTCTCTCCTAGAGCCGAGCTCTTCACTCCTCTCATCTCCAAAGCGGGCCTCTTCTAAGTGAGTTCGGAGCTCAAAACTCTCCCATAGAGTTGCTCCTTGCACTCACTTCAAAGAATTGGTCTTCCCATGGCTCGTACGAGGATCTTCCTAGCGCATCTTCTCCACTCCTAGGAGTAGAGCTCCTTTTCAAAAATCTCCAAAAACAGAGAGCACATCACCAGGCTTTGGAGCTCTTCACCTCTCCAAATATGCCGACCCCCTTCCTCGTTTATATCCGACCTCTCCTCCGTCGTCGAGCTCCCCTCGATGAGCTCCGCTAGGGCCGAGCTCCACTACGCCGAACTACCGAGTCACCGAGCCGAATGGACGAGGTACCGACCTCCACATATGGAGAAAAATGCCGCCGAGCCAGTTTCACCGTCAGATTATCTCAAAATTCGTGCTAGAACATGATGAACGATTCAGATCGTGCCACGTCTCCACAAAACGACAAGATAACGTTTTCTCGAAATGTGAGCCTCTTGTCTCGTGATTCGCGCCATGATCGTAATCAACCGTCCAGATTGAGCCGCGTAGCTCGGATCTGAAATCCGAGCTACCAATCTACCGAACTGCCAAGTGGCAAAGAATATGCCTCAAAATCCGTGCTCGGATTCACCAAACAAGCAAGAAGAAAAAGAGGCTAATGGGTCGGGGTCGGATCCGATACCCACGATCTGACCCATACCCTTCCTGGATTCTTCATTCTTCTCCTTCTTCTTCAGTATTCCCGCCAAAAGTACCTAACACTTCTCCTCTTCTTCACTGTGTGAAAGAATAAGGCAGAGGAGAGAACCCGAATGCCTCTCCTCCCCTTCTTCTTTCTTCTCAGGGCCGAGCTCCGCCATGACCGAGCTACCGAGCCAAAGGGACGAGGTACCGACCTCCACATATGGAGAAAAATGCCGCCGAGCCGGTTTTACCGTCAGATTGTCTCAAAAAACGTGCTAGAACATGATGAACCGCTCAGATCATGCCACGTCTGCACAAAACGATAAGATATCGTTTTCTCAAAATTTGAGCCTCTTGTTTCGTGATTCGCGCCACGATCGTGATCAACCGTCCAGATTGAGCCACGTAGATCGGATCTGAAATCCAAGCTACCGAACTACCGAAGTGCAGTGGCAAAAATGTGCCTCAAAATTCGCGCTCGGATTTGCCGAACAAAAAAAAAACAAAAAATAAAGAGAATGGTCGGGTTTGGAACCGTTAGGGTCCCAAACCCGAACCCCTTCCCATCCTCTTCTTCTCCATGTTCCCGCCAAAGCAGCACATAAGACAAAAAACCAATGTCAGCTCCCCCTTCACGAGCTTCGTCCCTGAGCTTGCCTCATACCGCTTCATCTAACTCCGAAAGCTTCGTCCCTGAGCTCGACCCCATGGCCGAGCTCTATGCTTTTCGCCAACTCGTCGAAGCTGCTCGACGACCCTCCGCGACCTCCACAATGCCGAGCACAAAGCTCCGCTACAGCGCCGAGCTCCACCTTCGTCACCTTCGACCTCGTCGGCCTCCACAGCGCCGAACCCACAGCCGAGCATCTTCTACCCCGTCGAGCTCCGAAGCGTCAACACCATCGCCATGGCTTTGCCACCTCGATGCTCCGCCGAGCTCCACTCCCCCATCACCGAGCTCGACCCATCTCCTACCCGAGCTGCCTCCGTCGTCGAAGCTCCGAACTCCACTCCTTCACGAGCTCCCCTCGCCGAGCTCGACCATAGCTCCTCGCCAACCACCACGTCTTGTGTGCTGACCACCAAGCTCGATGCTCTCAAGCCGAACTCCTCTTCTTCCTCTCCGAGCTCTCCTCGTCGACCCCAACTCCGAGCTCCAATAGCGAGCTCCGAGCTTCCCCGTCGACCTCTCGCGAGCTGACGAAGGTGAAGAAGAGAGTTGAAGACGGAAAAGAAGAGAAGGGAACAGAGGCGGGAGAAAGAGCAGGGAAGAAGAAAGAAAGAAAGAAAGAAAGAAGAAAAAAAAAATGTGTGCCACGTGGCATCACCACGTGGCGTCGACTCCAAGGGTCGGACGGTCACCAAGTTGCCGAGCCGAGGTGCCGAGGTACCGACTATGAAATTGGAGAAAAAACCCGCCGACCCATATAATCTGTCCGATCTTCTCAAAAATCGCACCACGACACGATCGACGCACAGAAATGCGCCACGTGTCCAGAACGTGATCTGCTTTGCAATGCGCGCACATCTGATCATGATCGACGCTCAGAAACGCACCACGTGTCCAGAGCATGATCTTCTTTGCGATGCGTGCCATCTGATCACGATCGATGTCCAGAAATATTTTAATTATTTAAAAAATCCGAAAAAATATTTAAAAATTGAAAAAATTAATTAAAAATTCTAAAAATAATTATTAATTCGGAAAAATTATTTTAAAATTCTGAAAAATATAATTGTTTAATTAGAATAATTAATTAATATTTTCGATAATTAATTATTTAATTCGGAAAATGAATAAAAAATTCAAAAAAATGAGAAAAAACTCAGAAAAATCTGGAAAAATCACCAAAAATTCAGGAAATTCTGAGGATATTTTTGGGCATTTTACAAGTCCAGAATAACACCATTACACCCCGAGGAAGATCCGAACTCCCTTAAGAACACCGATAAAATTCCGTACGCCATTAGAACAACAAAACTACTCCTCGAAGACTGTAAAACTCAGTCTCCAGGAGTGGGGGGCTCGTGATATGGCTAAAAATGGAATTAAATCGGGGCCATTCAAATCAGACACGAATCTTAAAGCTCAGGGGTAAAACGGTAATTTCACCTACAAACGGGTCTGAAATGGGAACTGGGTCTTTCTTCAAGACCCAGTAACTCACGAACGGATCCACCTCAACTGGGTACGGGTCCCAATCCGAAATGAACCCGGTCCAGCAAGATAGAATTAGGGTTTCTGATTAATCCAAATCAACGGCTCTGATTCACATATATCCTTTTACTGAGGATTAGGGATTACATTCCTAATCTGATCACAGGGATTACATTTCTAATCTGATCCCAACGGCGGCTATAAATACCCCCCATCCACCACCATTAAGAGGCAATCAATACTTTTCCAGTTTAAGTTCTTGCTTAATCATTCAGATTACTGACAAGAGCGTCGGAGGGTGCGTCGCCGGGATCCATCCCGGTGTCTCGCACTTTTTGCAGGTTCGCAGCAGCGGCAAGAGCCCAAGTCAACACTACAGGTCAACAGGTTTGGTTTATCGTTTTCTCCAAAAATCCACAAATTCATCTGTTTGCTCCCACACCAAAATTAGCAGCAACAGTAGTCTAGTACCAAAATCAATGTTCGAATTTTCCTTGCCATCTCTTTTCATTGAACCATATCTACGGTACCCACATCATGAACGAAAAGGAATATTAGACATCCCAAGAATTTTGCTTAGCGTTTGGGTACATGGCAGCTGGATTATTTTGCAGCTAAAATCTTGCAACTCGCTTGGCTACAATGTTTGGAACAGTTGCAACGTAACAGTTTTTCACTCGCCTAAGATAAGTGTAAGGTACAAATATGCTGAAACTGAACATCAGTGGATAATTTTTTTAAAAAATAATTATGATGAGAGCCCCCACCCACTCAACTCAGAATTTTTCCGTTCTGACTCACTTTTTGAAAATATTGACCAAACTGACCCACTTTTGAAAATATTTACCTTACTGGCCTAGTTTTGGACACATTAGAGCATCCACGGTCGTTTGCTATATATGCCATTTTACCATATTATAGCAAACGAACCTCTGCAATCGTTTCTCATTTTGCCATTTTATAGCAAACGTTCTATTCTTGTTTCTCAAATATGAGAAACGAAATGTAGTTTATCAAATTATAAAGGACGGGATATCATATCCCGTCCCTCCGGTTTAATGATTATTTAATCGATTCAGACGGAAGATGATATCCCGTCTTAATAATTTTAATTATTTTTTTTTAAAAAAATGGTCGGACGGGGATACATACCCCGGACGGGGTATGATTCTCCCCCTTAAAAAATAATTTTTTTTTAATAATCCCTCAGACGGGGAATGATACCCCGGCCGGGGTATCAAACCCCGTCCCTTAGAATTTTTTTTTTTGTTGAGAGACGAGAAAGCATACGAATCGGATGGCCCAGATCATAGCTGATGATGATGGTCTGATGGTGATGATGATCACGAGGAAATCGGGCGGCCATTATTCACTTGATCAAAACCAACAACAACCTCAATGGCAATGGGTTTCAGCTCGAAGACGTTGATGACTAGCTGCGGTAGGGCGGCTCGGTGGGAGGCCAGGGCGACTTGGTGGTGTAGTTGCGGGGCTCGACTGAGGAGCAGTCGATGGAGGTGAGAGGCACAGGCGGGGACTTGTGGCGATTGACACCAGGCTCGACGAGGGTAGGGTGATTAGCGGTGGACTTCGACAGCGGTGGGAGATAGTGGCCACCTGAGTAGCGGTGGGTACAAACAATGACTGCGATTGAAGCAGTCGATAGCAGGGAGAATGGTCGACGAGGCTTCGGTCGACTGGAGCACAGGGTGCTCTTTTTTTCGGGGAGAAAACAGAGGAAGAAGGAGGGCCATGGCGGGAGGATGACTACGGTGGTGAGGGGCTTTGGCTGTGAAGGAGTCGACGGGGTGGATGCTCAGTGGTTGAGGGACGTCGAGGGCAGTCGACTAGGGCAGCAAGTCGGCAAGGGAAGTGCTGTAATGGCGACGTGCTCGGGAGGTTGACAGTCGTCGAAGATGATTACTCGACTAGGTTTGCGATGAGGCGATGAAGACGACGAGAGAATTGTGGTTGGGTGGCGAGCTTGACGAGGAATGGGGTTCCGAGGTTGAAGACGAGCGGGGAAGGAGGTCGACGTGACTGCGGTGGAAGGCAGCCGACTTACGAGCGGGGTGCAATACTGGCGACTCGACGAGGTGGATGAGGCAGGGGTTCTTCGGTGGTTTGGGTGATGCAATACCCCCTGACACTTTTCCCCTTTTTTTTTTGTTGAGAGAAGGGGAATGTCCCGCCTTTTTAAAATTAAAAAAAGAGGGACGGGATATGATATCCCGTCTCTAATCCAAATGAAAAAAATATAGCAAAGCACGACTGCACGATACGCATCCAATTGCTATTACTGTAGCTGCAATTTTATAACAAATGAGAAAAACGACTGTGGATGCTCTTAGCATAACATGCTTTTAGCAAAAACGGCATAGGTTAATTCTATGCCGTTCTTATCAAAAGCGGAACTTGTGAATTTTTTTCTATTGCTATGCCGTTCTTATCAAAAGCGGAACTTGTGAATTTTTTTCTATTGCTACTATTGAGATTAACGACATCAAAAATAAAATAATAATAATAATAATCTCTTCTTCTTCTTCTTCTTTTCTTCTCCACATATGCAATTGCTTGAACCTGATCTTGATGAGATTGGAGTAGCTTGTATCCTTTCAATTGGGATTTCTGGAAATTAGGGTTTCTGTTACTTGCAAACAACCTTGGATGGCTCCTTTGGATAAAAGTGCATTTTCTGTATACCCATTTGTACATTTGTATTATCTGTTATAATTTTTTCCACTAGTTCTTTCTTGTTCAGACATGAAGCTCTTGATTAATGTCATTGAAGCTCGCGGCCTCACGACAATGGATCTAAATGGACTAAGCGATCCATATGCCATACTGTAGCTCAGGAAGCGTAGGTCGAAGACAAAGGTGGTGAAGAAGAATTTGAATCCTTACTGGGATGAAAGACCAGTTTCAGAGTTGGGGATCTAAGTGAGGAGCTCACTGTTTCGGGTATTGGATGAGGATAAGTACTTCACTGATGATTTCTTGGGGCATGTTAAGATTCCTTTGTCGATAGTGATGGAAGCGGATAATATATCACTTGGGGTTCAGTGGTATCAGCTGCAGCCTAAGAGCAAGAAGGCAAAGAAGAAGAAGAAAGAAAAGATTTTTTTGGGGTTTCAAATAGCGGCATCAGTAGTAATGATTCCGTTATTGAGAATAGCATCATCAGTTATAAGATATTTCTTCTTACAATTTTTTTCTGAAGTCAGAGAACTACTACATGAATGTGAGATGTATTGATGCCATTATTCCTAATAACGGCAACGAGAAAAAAAATTTCACAGGTGCCAATTTTGGCAAAAATGGCACCAAAATAACATGTTCCTTTTTTGCCAAGAGCGCATTATGCTGACGTGTTAAAAACTGAATTAGTTGGATAAATATTTTCAAAAGTGAATCAAGTTGGTCAATATTTTCAAAAAGTGGGTCAGCACGCGGAAAAAATTCCTGAAGTCACTCATTCACAATAGAATAGAAGAGGGGGAAGTAGAAACTTTCGTGTAAGTGTGCCATGGAAAATTTAGCCGTACTGACCCACTTTTTGAAAATATTTAGCACTGTGACCCACTTTTGAAAATAATTAGCGAACTGATCTAGTTTTGGACACGTTAGTAAAAATCGTTATTGGGAAAAACGACATAGGTTATTTACACGCCGTTTTCCCCAATAACGGCATCTATATTTAAAAAAAGTGTCATGCCGTTATTTGGAGTAACGACATAGGTTATTTTGTTTTTGACAGCTTGTAGTCTCCATTTAGAAAAAAAATTGCAAGCGTGAAAACCTTATAACAGATGCCGTTATTTGAAATAACGACATTCTCAATATTGATGCCATTATTTGGAATAACGGCATCAGTTATAATTTTTTTTTTATAAAAAGGTAACTTATTATTCATCTTCTCTGACGAATAAGTTAGTTTTTTTAAAAAATAATTTATAACTGATGCCGCTATTCCAAATAACGGCATCAGTTATAAATTTTTTTATAAAAAATTAACTTATTATTCATCCTCTCTGATGAATAAGTTAATTTTTTATAAAAAAAGTTTATAACTGATGCCGTTATTCCAAATAATGACATCAGTATTGAGAATGCCATTATTTGAAATAACGACATCTGTTATAAGGTTTTCACGCTTACAATTTTTTCTCTGAATGGAGACTACAAGCTGTCTAAAACAAAATAACCTATGCCGTTATTCCAAATAATGGCATGGCACTATTTTTAAATATAGATGCCATTATTAGGAAAAACGGCATGTAAATAACCTATGCCGTTTTTTCCAATAACGGTTTTTGCCGACGTGTCCAAAACTGAGTCAGTTCGCTAATTGTTTTCGAAAGTGGGTCAGAGCACCAAATATTTTCAAAAAGTGGGTTAGTACGGCAAAAAATTCGTGTGCCATGTGTACTCATTTGGTTTAGTACTCATTGTTAGATGTTATATTATATATTTAGTCCATATCAGATTATGTATTAGTTTAGTATTAGGTTCTCTCCTACATATAGGAATTGTTGTACTCAGCTATAATCAATCCAATAATCAAATAAAGTATTCTTTTCTATTTCTGAATCTAACATGCTAACGGAGAATTAATCCTAAGTTTCTTTCTTCCTCACTAATTCCTAACCCTAACCACACAAATTCTCTTCTTCTTAACAACAACAACTCCGACAGCAACAACTCTGTCAACATCATCATCATCATCATCATCATCAATCATCGTCAACATCATCATCGTCATCATCACCATCAATCGTCATCAGCATCATCATCGTCATGGTCATCGACCATCAACCCAAAACCCATCATCATCGTCATCAACCATATTCACTCCCTCGTCTGCCCTATCTGGCACATCACCACATGAGGCTCTGTGTCACTCACTGCCAGATTACAGTATGCTTCGTACTTTTTGGGTGCATCGTTATGTCATTCTCCCTCCCACTAAGCGCACGAAGCTCACCGCTCGAGCTACTAAGTGTGTTCATCTAGGTCTCAGTCACGAACATAAAGGATATCGTTGTTTTGATCCCGTGACGAGTCGTGTTCGTATTTCCTGACATGTCTCCTTTGTGGAAGACTCTCCCTACTACTTAACTTCCGCCGAGGATGCTAGTTTTCTCGATTCCTCTGTAGTTGGACCTATCTCCCCGGCCATACCTTCACGCATTCCATATGATCCTAATCCTTTGTCTCCTTTCCCATCTCATACTGACGTTCCACCTATTATTCTTCGTACAGAGACACATCCTGCATCTCCAGCATCCTGCACCGTCACCACCTGCCTCCCCACAGCTACATGCACTCACTCCACCTATCTCACCCCACACACTGCCCATTCACCACTGGTCCGTCAGTGATGGAACCAATAATATTCACATTTAGGAGCAATAATCTTAGTGCAATTAGACATTTAAATGCTCTTTATGTGTTATTTTACTCTTCTTTTCTCTTTTCCATAGGAAACAACCAAAAGCAGCAAAACAAGCAGATTCCAGACTAATACAGACTGAGAGGATGATATACAGGGAACTGCAGAACAATAGTCGACTGGTTCTTCAACAGTCGACCGGACAGAAAGGTTGAAGCTGCTCGGCACAGTCGACTGCTTCCAAAGCCAGTCGACTGGTATTCGGCGGAGTCAAAGGATGAGAACAGCAAAGATTCATCCTCATCCAAATACGAAGCAAGATTTAGTTATCCAAATCCAAGTTATATGCGAATAACAACTTCTCCAACAAATCAAAGCTAGAGACCGGGGATTGGCAAGAGCACGTGGTCAGCAGAAAAGGAAGAAAAGAAGAAAAGAGAAAGAAATAAAACGCCGAACAAATAAGGAAGGAAATAAATAAAAGAAGAGAATTTTTTTGGAAAAAGTGCAAACCCTAATTCTCTTTCCGTGTTCTATAAATATCAACCAAGAGGCGTTATTCTAGTAGGAGGACCGAATCACGGAATTTCGGAATCATCAAATCACCAAGAGGATTATTCTAGCAGCATCGAAGAAGAAGGAGATCGAGTACGCTGAAGCAACAAGCCAGTCGACTGAGTGACAGCAGTCGGCTTCTCAGACCAAACATCATCAGTTTATCTCTTCTCTTTCTAGTTTTTATTTTCATCATGTATTCAAAACTGTTAGTCAATAAAAGTTTTATTATGTGGAACTAATTTCATAGTTGGGTAGATTGAAACCGTAGTTATGTAATGCTTATATTTTTCTGAATGCTATTCTGTTACTTATTGATTAAACCTGAGAGTATTGATATAGATTTATAATATACAAACTTGTTCAGAAGTTCTAAGAGCAGTCGACTGAGAGTGACAGCAAGTCGACTGCCATACAGAACCTGAGATTATCAAGTTTGCATATTATAAATCTGAATCTGTTATACGAATATAGAGACGAACCGTATCTCGTGCTCATAGCTTGTAACACAGGAATCTCTAGGGGTTCTTGGTTTAATCAACTTGAAGGATCTAGATCTGATACCAATTTTTAGAACTTCGAGTGTTTGTTCGTTTCCATTGTTCTTATGTTTTCTTTAAGTGCAACTTAGTAGATACCATGCTAAATACTTAAGGAAAGAAACGAATTAGAGTAGATACCATGCCTAATTCTTGGCTTAGGGAAACATTAACTTTAAGGAGTAGATACCATGCCCTTAAAGGAACAAACATGAGTAATTAGAATAGAGAAGAAGGTGACTTGGCATTATTGACTATAGGTGGAAATCAAAACCCAACTACTAGATATTTGTGATTCAGAACTACTTGATCTAGTCATTTCTTTTAGAACAAAACTTAAGATTCTTATCTTTTTTTTATTGGTTAGTAAGTTAATTTCTACAATCTCTGTGGGATCGATCCTTGCTCGTCACTACGCTTCTATAAACGATTCATACACTTGCGAGGTTTTTAATTTGTGTTTAGTTTATCTATATATTTAGATAGCTAGATTTCACAACAGTCAGTCTACACGTTCTACCTCAGGCATCCCACCGGCCTGTTACACACCTGATGTCATTGGTCCCTCTAACTAGTTTGGTTTTGCCACTCTTGTCTCCTATTCACCAAAGTTTCATGCATATCTTACTGCTATATACTCTACACGTGAGCCCAGAACCTATCAAGAAGATATTCAATTTTCCGAGTGGCGGGAAGCTATTGTAGAGGAGTTTCGTGCATTTCATCAGACTGACACTTGGGATGTTGTTCCACTGCATGTGGGCGTTTAGCCTGTTAGTTGTAAATGGATCTTCAAGGCTAAATATCGACCTAATGGCTCTATTAAGCAACACAAGGCTCGTCTAGTTGCACGAGGATTTACTCAGGAGCATGACATTTATTATGATGAGACCTTTGCCTCAGTTGCACATATGACTACAGTTCGCACTTTCCTTGCCATTGCCTCCATTCGTTAGTTGCATTATTCCAGATGGACGTGAAGAATGCATTTCTTCATGGTACATTATCTGGGTTGTTTACATGCATCATCTGTAACCCCTAGATTTTTAAATAATTTTTTTGAGATTAATAAATAAATTTAAATGATTTTTGGTGATTTAATAAACAATTTTCTGAATTTTATCTTTTTACACGTGCAAATATTTACTTGGAAAGTTCAAAGTCAAAAATTATTTTTGGGAAACCTTTTATTTATTATTAGGGATTATTTATAAAATTTATGGATTTTTCTGATATTTATTTGACTTATTTGCAAATATTACAAAAAGAGGGGTTTTTGTGCAAAATTACCATTTGGAGTGAAAACTCCAGATTTTCGGATTTCTGGGCTGAGCATAATTCCTAGACAACTTAGAGGTAAATATTTTACTTTTTATTTTAATATATTTAGTTTATTTCGCAAATTTCTTAAAGAATGATCTTTTTGCAAAATTGCCACTTAGATGCAAAAATTACAAAATTGTTTTTCTGGATTTAAACTCAGTGTCGACCAGTATTAGGGTGGTTATTTTTGTTTTTAAATTTAAATATAATTGGTTTATCTAATTTTCAAGTATAAGGATTTATATATGTCAAGATATATTCAAAAGGGATATTTTGCAAAACCTATTCAAAAACCCTAAAACCTAATTTCCAGCCATTTAAAAGAGAGTGCAGCCGTCTCTTTTCTGCACTACACGAAGGGTTTTCTTTATTATTGATTTCTTGGAGTTTCGAAACGAGGATTTTGGTTTTCTTGAGAAAGGAAGGACTTTTATTATTCTCTTTATTATTTCAGTTGATTCTTCAAAAAGGTGAGTGACATATGTCTACTTTCTTACTGTTCCATGCATGTTGTATGTGATGATTTGTCTATTAGAAAGCATGTTAGAGGATTGTATGATGATCTAATGAATTATTTATGGATGGATGAACAAAAATTGATTTTTTCATGAAAACTATGCTATTGATTATTAAAATTCTATATAGATGACTTAGATTGTTAAAGAACTTAATAGAAATCATGGATAGGTTGTTTTCCTTCATATTATTGCTGATTTGAACATAAACTATGAGATTGTATGATGTTTATTGCATGAAGGTGAGTAAATTAGGGTTCTTGCTGTGTGTGAATATATATACTCTGTTCTTAATGTTTTGATGGATAAAACTTGATTAATACTTGTTGTAGTTGCATATATTCATAAGTAAACTATTGTAATCAGTGGGGTATGTGTATGACAAGTTGTAGAAGGAATTTTAGATCAAAAAGATATTTTCTTGAAGTGAAAAGAGGGGTTGAAGTTTTCGGGTCTGATGCTTTTAGCCGAAATTGTGTTTTTGTGAGTTTTTGCAAAGTTTTCAATTGGATCTTGATTGTTTTGATACTGAGATTGAGTTGAACAATATATTACCTATATACGATGTTTTCTTGGCACTTTTACTGATGCAAACCCACACACATACACACTAATATATCTATGTTTTACTGTTTTGAAGATTTTATGAAAAATTGCTCTTTTATGAACTTGATGAGATTTTGATTTGATTTATGAACTCCAGTATGTTAGACAAGTTGTATTTGATCATCTCAGGGTTTTAATCTTTTAAATTCATGCTTTTACAAAGTTTAAATTAAGTATCAGTTGAGAAGTGCACGAAATTTAAAGTTGCTGTATTGGCTGTTTTTTACATGAAGGTCGACTGTCCATTTTTTGAACTAAAATGAAGATCGAATGTCATGTCAGTCAACTGTGACTTTTGAAGGTCGACCAACATCATTATTTTTGGCTGTTTTGTGAGTTCTTCCATCGTTTTTCTTGAACGATTATTTCTTCGAACTTATGGATTATTGATGATGTTACTACAGATTACAGTATTTTACAGAAAGTTATATTTTGATTTTAACAAAATTTAGATTGTATTTCTATAACCTTATAAAGTGAAATATATATGTTTTTTTTTTGTGAAGAAATTGATGTTTTGTGATTTTCTCTTCAAAATATGATTCTCAGTTATTTAGTGGATTTTATATCTTATTTCAATTCTGAAATTTGTGAGTATACCGAGTGAATTTGGTTTTGTTAACTAAAGAGGTTTTCATTGATATAAACATTTTGAGATTCGGAATTAAGAGCTTTATTGAAAGTTTTGGTGTTGATATTCGTTTTGTGAGTATCTAGGAGTTGAGTGGGAGTCCTGTGAACCGGCAGATGAGTTTTTTTTTTTTTTTTTTTTTATATATATATTTTTTAACCAGTTGGGTCTTGGGGTTGTTTTGTGGAATTAAGTCCGGTAGGATACACTAACTCTAGAGAGGGAGAATTTTTGTTTTAATAATAATCAACTTAAGGACATGCACCAGTGGAGATGTGATGGAACTTGGGAAACGTAAGTATATGCTCTTGGGGTCCAGTCCAACGAATGCGTTCCAGGACTTGTGTGGTCTGTCTCGAGAGGACTATTAGTATGTTCGCGTGTCGAGGGTCTACAGTGCCTATTCACATAATATACAGGTACATTCGCGTGTCAAGAACCGACGGGTCTATTCACGAGATGTGCCGTGTAGTTGCACGTCGAGGGGCGGTGGTGGGGTACAGGGTAGGGAGGTGGTTCTCCGTTTTTTTTGATCTATTCTTACATGAGGCTTGTGTGTCGAGGGTTGTGATGTCTATTCGCGGAGTATTCTAGATCTTGTTTCCATCACCGTAGTAGGATTAGTTGCATAACGAGAGATCTAACCCTATAAAATGGAGAATGATAAGGGATTGCACCGGACTTATGTAGTATGGAATGCTAGAATTCGACAAGTATGCATTAGAGAGTCATCATATTGCATTTGTGTTTTCTTGACTTGGTTTTACGCATGTTTGTTTTCTGTTTTCCTACACTTGACACTTAGCTTAGTTTTACTTCATGTTTTCGTGCTTTATTTATTGTTAATTCATATTCCATTTGTTACTACTGTTGGTATGTGTTATTTATAACTTTATTCTTTATGTTTTATTTATATCGTATTTCTTTTGATGTCACTCACGCCGTTATGGCTGACCCCGTAGTTTTAGGAGTTAGGGTATCTCTAGCCTCATGTTTTACAGGTATGTACCATTAGCTTGGGATTGGATGCATGTGGTAGAATGATAATATGGCTTAGGCAAATTGTAAAATAATGTGTTGTAAAAGAAAGAAAATGTAATTCAGGGTATTTAATTTTCCGCTGTGCTTTGTAAACAATTGATGTAATAAAAAGGTTTGAATTTCCCTGTATTTGGTTGCTATGTTTATGATTACAATGTAGTTGATTCTGAAAATTGTGCCATGTATTTCTAATTTTATTTATTGAAAATTCGGGGCGCTACATCATCCTTCTGGCCTTACCATTCCTCCTCGCCATGTTTGCTGTCTCCGTCGTGCTATATATGGCCTGAAACAAGCCTATCGAGTCTGGTTTGAGTGTTTTCGCCGTGTCATCACCCAGGCTGGTTTCAGTCAGAGTTCACAGGACCACTCTATGTTTATGCGGTCATTATCGCAGGGCAGGGTACTTCTATTATTATATATTGATGATATGATTATTACTAGGGATAACTCCACAGACTTTGCATCCACCCAAAACTACCTTCACTAGTAGTTCCATATGAAAGATCTTGGTAGACTACGCTACTTTCTGGGTCTGGAGATTGCTCATGGATCTCAGAGAATACTCATTTCTCAACAAAAATATACATCATATATTATCTCCGCTGTATGTCTCTCTAACAGTCGATCAGCCGAGACTCCCTTAATGCTTCACGTGAAGCTTTGTACCAAAGATGGTGAGCTCCTTCCTGATCCTACTAGATACAGACAGATTATTGGATAGCTTGTCTACTTATGCATGACCAGACCCGACATTGCTCATGCAGTCAATGTTGTTAGTGATCAGTTTGTTTCTGTTTCTACATCAGTTCACTACAATGCTCTTCTTCGGATCCTCATATATCTTCAAGGCTCTATCACATTCTGATTATTCATGCATTCTACATCCAAACTGGTGCTCAGTGCATATTCTGATTCAGACTGGGCGGGTGGTCCTACTACCAGGCGATCTACCACAAGTTTCTGTTTATTTCTTGGTGATTCGCTGATCTAATGGCGAAGCAAGAAACAGGCAGTTGTTGCATGTTCTTCCACCGAAGCTGAATACAGGGCAATGAAAGCTACTACTAAGGAGATTGTTCATATTCGTTGGTTGTTATCAGATATGAGTGTTACCCTCATAGGAGCTACTCATCTTTATTGCGATTACCGGAGTGCGTTGCACATTGTAATTGCAACCCAATCTTTCATGAGCGAATAAAGCACATAAAGATAGATTGTCACTATGTTCGTGAGCGCCTTGAAGCAGGGACCATTTTCCTTTATTCTGTTGCATCTTCACAACAGACAACAGATTTCTTCACCAAATCCCACACTGTTCAGAGATTTCGTTACTTGGTAGGAAAACTAACACACTATTCGACCCACCGTGAGTTTGAGATGGGGTATTAGACATTGTATTATATATTTAGTCACATATCGGATTACATATCAGTTTAGTATTAGGTTCTCTCCTATATATAGGAGTCGTTGTACTCAGTTATAATCAATCCAATAATATAATAAAGTATTCTTTTCTATCTCTGAATTTAACACTCATAATATGAGAGATAACGAGAAAAGGTCTTCAACTGCATTACATGACGATATTATGGTGACACATGTATATTGCACTGCACGTATAAGAAAAGTGACAACCCTTATTATTATGTATTGAGATAATAAAATATAAATAAATTGTTTAATGACAAACATTTCAGGACAAAAAAAAAGAAGAATTTTGCAGGCTAATCATCTGTTCGTACTGAGCCTTCTCTTTACTGGGGCAGTGGGCCTAGTCCATACTGGGCCTATTAGAGCATCTGTAGTCGTTCATGCCAAATTTTGGCTAAATAGCAAATAGCAAATAGGAAAAAGAGAATGTTGCTGCAGTCGTTGTAAGCTAAAAAATAGCCGAACGATCGATTATTGTTCGTCCAATTAGATTGACGAAGTATAATCGTCCGTCCCTAAGTTTTTTTTTTTAATTTTTTTTTTTATTTTACACTAAAAGACAAAAAATATATATATATATTAAAGTAAAATGAACAGTAAACTTCCGGGCTATAATGGGCCGTCCCTTAACTTTGACGAGGTATAATGATCCGTTTGTTTGTTTTTTTGAATTTTTTTTTTTTTTTTTTTGACCTTTTTAGCGCTAAAAGACAAGGGAAAAAAAAAAAAATTACAAATATGAACAGTAAACGGACGGGCTATAATGGCCCGTCTATTAACATTGACGATGTATAATGAACCGTCCCTTTTTTTTTTAATTTTTTTTTTAAAAGCACTAAACGAAAAAAAAAAAAATGGAAAAATACCTGGGACGATTGATTATTGTTCGTCCGTTGAGATTGACGATGTATAATCGTCCGTCCCTTCTTTTTTTTTATTTAATTCTTCGTCTCGCCTACGAGACGAAGCATTATCATTCGTCAATTCTGACGGACGAACGAAAATGATTCGTTCGCTATATTTGGCATTTGGCCAATTCGTCTGCTATATTTGGCCAGCTACAGTACCTCGTACACCCAAATTTTGGGTTTTTAGCCGACGACTACAGCATGTTTTTTTAGCAATTTTCCAAATTTTGGGTTTTTAGACAACGACTACAGATGCTCTTACGAGACCAATATGGATTGTGGCCTTTATAATGTTTACGTAAGTGCTCTAAAAATTCTGAGATTGGAAGCATGGGCCTACTTTGATGCACACAGTTCTTGTGACAATAGAGCTTGAGTTCATCTAGGATGAACTCTCTCAGTTTGAAACTCTCCAAAAATTGTGATATGAAAGTAGCACGAAATAGTAATTGAAAAAGAAGAACATGAAAGAATTATAACGATTTCAGGCAAATAATACGGAAAGTCTAATTGTAATACCCTGATTTTTCAATTAATGAAAAATTATTTATTTTGCACGTAGTGTGCACGTGCAATATGTTAGTTGAATTAAATCTTATAATTATTTTATTGTGATGAGTATAAATATTTAAATATGTGTTCTCAAATTATTTTATACAAAAGCCTTTTTCTTAATAAATAGAAAGCCTTATTTTAAAGCCTTTTTCTTAAAGTCCAAAATGTATTTTTATTTATTTTTACTATTTTGGCCCATAAAACTAAGCCCATGGATTAATTTATTTAAAAATTCTATTTTATTTTTATGTAAAAATCAAATGCACAATTTTTGGGCCTAGTTGCAATGCACGTGCACTACACGTACACGTGCAATGCACACTACTCCTAGTAGGCCGGGTACACTTCTTTTGGAGGGAGATTCAAAAGTTTAGTGGTGGTCATGGTGTGGTAGTTTTGTGAATGTGGGTAGTTGTGGTAACTCCTACTCTCATCCTAGCCTTCCATCCTACAACCAACCAACTAACTAATCCTAGCCCTCCATTCTAGTTGATTTCTAGTATAAATACCCCCCCCCCCCCCCCCCCCCCCCCCCCGGCTAGTATTCATATGCAATTATATCTTTCTAAAATTATAGTCTAATTTAGTAGTAAGTAGGGAGTTAAAAGATTGAGAGAATTGTGTGGGATTGTATTGCTTTCAACAAGGAGGAGAAGGGCCGACTAGGAGCTTTCGGTGGTGCTTGTGGAGCTTGTGCGCACATATCTAGGAGGAGGCGCATCTCATTTGCAAAGGATTTAGTTGCTATTGTGTTTGTTCTCTCCATATAAGGTGGGTAAAATTCTCCATATTTCTAAAGTAGAAATGCTTGCTAGAATGAATGAATGATAGTGGGTTTGATTTTCCTTATTTCTAAATTAGAAATGATGCTAGCATTATATTGAGAAATGATGCATGAAAAATACTAACAAGAGTACACTTCTAATTGGAAAATTGACCTATAAATGGATTGGAATGTGAGTATGAAATTGTATGTGATCTGATTAGTAAAAATCTAAGTTGGTATGGATTAATTATAACCATGAATGTGAACTTGGCTAATAAAGTGATTAGTGGCAGTAATTGTTGAGAAATGTCGAGAAAGAATCTTTCGGGTAAGTCGACTTAGTACCTTGTAAGTCGACTTATATGCTCATTTGAGTCGACTGGTGCTTTTATAAGTCAACTTCTTGCTTAAAATCATGGATGTTTTCCCCTGGACAGTCGACTTACTCTAGTATAAGTCGACTGGTACTGATGCATTTTTATAAACTCGAATGTTCTACTCTTTTGAAATACATGAGACTTTATAAAGATAATTTAAGAATTGTTGCATGAAATAAAATGTGATTTGAGAATAAAAGGTGTGATCAGAACTATGATTTTGATATGTGTATTTTTGGGAAATTATACCGTGCAAGAGAACTAGAAATAAAGAAGATTAGTATAGTAAAGATTGAAGTGACAATATAGATGCATGAAAACATGAATTATGAATATTCGTTAGTACTTCTCATTTTGAGAACAATGTGATAACCATGAAATGTGAATTATTCTTGTTGAAGAATAGCGTGACAAAATATGATGTGTGATTCCTTAATTTGAGATTTTAAACTGGTCAGTCGACCTAATGTGTGTAGCAGTCGACTGTATAGAACTTAAGAAATTACATAACTGAACTCCGCAAAATAGGCGACTGTGTTGAACGACAGTCGACTGTCCTGTGATTGATAATTGAAATTGGAAACACTGCGGAACAACCGACTGCCATGTGCAGCAGTCGACTCTCCCGAGTGGTTATAAAGAATGTGAATTGACTGAACACTCGACTGGAAGAGCTCCAAGTCGACTGTCCAGAGTATTTTGTTATGTCAGAGAATATTATTCTGTTTATTTCGAAGATTGTGAACCTTATGGTGGGTGTTGATAAACTCTATTTGTTGCTGCATGAATTTACATGAAATGAATCATAATTTTGAATTGAGAATTTACATGAAATGAGTCATACTTTGAATGAAGAATTACATGAATATGAAAGCTAAGATCATGATATGCTGAGGCAATGAAAAATGAACTCATGAGCTGGGAATGCTCAGATTATGTTAGAATTTGTGAATTGGAATTGAAATGAAAGAGTAGCTAAGTCTCCCCCGGCATGTGGAAAGAAATGAAATGAATATTGAAAAGAAAGACCAAGGTTGGTCATGTTGAAATGAATGAATAAGTCCGGTTTAGTGGAGAGGCTAACTCTAGAGCTTTGATTTGGTTCATGATTCTAATAAAAACTAAGGATTAGTACATAGTGGAGACGTGATGAAAGTAGGAGAAAAACACGAGTGAGGGCCATCGGATTTGTGGCGGAGAGTATTTCACAGGTTCTTCACGATGAGTCGTGACATGACGTGGATATGGCTCCAGGGTGCCGTGGCGGCGGAGAGTATTTCATAGGTTCTTCGCGATGCGTCGTGACATGACGTGGATACTGCTCCAGGGTACCATCCCTGTGGTGACACTTGTGGGATGTTTGGTGACTGCATGAGGATCGTGTACCATGAAAGAGGCTGAATTGTCCATAGGTTCTTCACGATGAGTCGTGACATGACGTGGGATTCCCCTCCAGTTTCTGTACACGTGCTTGCACTCATAGATCATCTAAGACACTACCGTAGTTACAGTAGTAGATTAAGTCATGGCGAGGGATTGAACCCTACAAAGATGAAGAACGATTAAGAGGCTTGCCCTCGGACCTATGTAGTATGGGATGCATAGACTCCGAACAAGTGTGCATTAGTGTCATGTAACATAAATAATTGCATTAAGGACTAAGTGCACAATCACAACACGACATCAATAGGGTAGTCCCTGTAGCTTGATTTGTGACAAGTTTGTGTTTGCTAAATATGGAAAATTAAGTTATACTATTTCCGGCATAGAGAGGATGGCCATGTATAATGATCGTCGGTTGAATAAACTGACATACCCACAGTCTTATATGCAGGTAAATGGCATGTTAAAGGTTAAAGAGGAATGGATGCTTAAAGATTATACCATGTTGTTGTACATTTATTTAAATATTGTAAAATTTTACTTCCGCTGTGCAAATGAAAAGTGTAATATGATGTAAACTCTGATGTAAAGTGAAAAGTTTAAATTTCCTTGTAAAATTGTACTGAAGAAAGTGAAAAGATCCTGTAGAACATCTCGAATTCAGTGTTTTTGGGATTCGGGGCGTTACACTAATTCATAGCACTTTAATTTCTACTAATAATGTAAAATTAAACCAAATATAAAAAGTCTAAGAATTGTAAAAAAGCTTTAGTTCATCACTGAGATACCATTTTGACAGATTCTGCCTTGAAATTATTTGAATGTGTTCAATATCTGATTCATTTCACCCATAATCATATTAAGAAAAACTAATGAAAATCACTTAATTAACTCTAGATCCCAGTGGTGAGATGTTATTGAAAATATTGAAGCCGGTTTTTGATATATCGATCATGTTGCTGCTTATTTCGGTGTGGGAGCAAACAAATAGTGAGTTAAATAAATGAAGGACACTACTAAAAGTCGAAGCTGTAACCTGGCTGTTATAAGCTATTAGAGTTCCTGAAAATGGATCTGGACCGTTCATTAACCTCCTATGATCTGAATTGGACGGTAGATGATGCGGCCGACGGACCTGCAAAAACATTTGAAACACCGGGGTTTGGCCCCGACGACAGACCCTCCGACACTCAAGTCAGAAGCAGAAAGAGAGAGAGTAAAAATTGGCGAATTGTTGATTACCTGGAAACTGAGGAGGGGGAGGACTATTTACAGGCCTGGGAGACATTCTAGAAGCCGAATCGTGACCGTCGGATCTTTCAAGTCTCCCCCCCGAAGAGATAAGATATCCCTGTGAGAGGATAAGAGATGAGACTCCTAGCCATCATTGACTGGGTGTCTCTCGTAGTGGGCCTAGTCTGTCACTTTTTATGGGCTTGAGAGAAGTACATGTCTTGGAGTTGGCCCAGACCTGCAAAATAGGCCTGTGATGGCTAATCTGTCTCTAGACGCTTTGAGATCCGTTCAGGGATCGTACGGCTCTGATCTGCTGCGATTTTTACCATCATCATAAGCCCCCCACTCTCGGAAGGCAATTTTCATGGTTTTCGGAAAGTTGTACGTCTTATTTTTAGAATATGGCGAATAATCTTAGCAGTCAGAGTGTTCGGAGATACCTGGAACTGATCTGTAGCTTCTGAAAGTAGTGAACTTTTTCCTGGATTTTTCCATATTTTTTCAGATTTTTCCGAATTTTCTGGAATTTTTCAGGAATTTTTCCATAGTTCTTCGGATTTCTCCGAATTTTATGGAATGCTCTATAATCTCAAAATCACTATTTCGAATTTTATAATTAATAAATTCAATTTTAATTATTTTTTCGGATTTTAAAATTATTTTTCCAAATTTAAATAATTATTTTTGAATTTTTTAATTAGTTTTTCGAATTAAAAAATGATTTAAAAATATTTTTTGAATTTATCGGAGCCGGCACGCATTTTGGGGCAATTTGACGTGCAGAGCAGGGATGGGCTCGCGCACTGAGGAGATCTGATGGCTGTGATCTCTGCACTGTGATGGAAGGTGACGTGGACGAATCAGGAGCGTTGATCACACTCGAACTCGTTCGCTGAGTGAGATCGTCCGGTTGAGAGGCTCTGATTAAGTGCAGAAGGATCTTGGGCGTTGATCAAGGATGGGCTCGAATTTTGTGGAGATCCGACGACTCCTGGCGCGTCTTCTCCACCCCTTAGCTCAGCCAACGAACTCGCTGAGCTACGGCGGTAGCTCGTTATGGTTGAGCTATGATCGTTGTGGCTTCGCCGAGCGATGACCACGGAGCTTCTCTAAGCTACGAGGCCGAGCTATGGAGCTACGGTGGTTTGTCGCTCCACTCTCCGTCGAGTTAACTCCTTCGCCGAGCTATGGCCATGGAGTGCCCCGCCGAGCTATGGCCATGGAGTGCCCCGCCGAGCTATGATAGCCCGTTTTCGCCGAGCTATGGACTCGAGCGTTCGCCGAGCTACCATAGAGATCTCGCTGAGCTATGGAGCTCGTTCTCACCGAGCCATGGTGACTCGAATTCTCGCCGAGCTACCACCGATTCGACTTACTACTAGGGCTCGTTCTCGCCGAGCTACGGACTCGCCGAGCTACCACCGATTCGACTTGCTAATAGGGCTCGTTCTCGCCGAGCTACGGACTCGCCGAGCTATGAGTCTTGGGCACTTGCCGAGCTACAGACGCATCTCGTCGAGCTACAGATTTTTTTTTGACAAGCTATGGTAGCTCGCCGCCGAGCTATGAAGGTGGGTTCTCGCTGAGCTATGATGGTGAGTCCTCGCCGAGCTATGATGGTGAGTCCTCACCAAGCTATGGTAGCTTGCCGCCGAGCTATGGACTCGTCTCACCGAGCTACAGTGTTAGCAGGATTTTGAGCTCTGTTTTGGGTTTCGACGAGGTGAGTAGAGCTCAGAGATGGCGCTCGTCTGCGAAAGCTCGAAGGCGGAGAGGATATGCGAGGCTTTTTGGCAAGGCCAGGGCTCGAAGTCGAGGTAGGAGGGGACGAGTTTTCGACATCCTGTTCTCGTCGAGTTTAGATTTTTTTCGGCGCTCAAAATTCTGAAGAAGAGGAAGAAGGAGAGGAGAGCGGAGCGGGTGCGGATTTGTGGGTGCAAACCCAACCTGTTAAGCCCCTTTGGCTGTTTTATTTGAGTTTGGTTGTGGGTTTGGATCATGTACCCGACCCGTTTCGTCTTTTATAATTGCTGAGTTAATCCGAGAGCTCTTTTGGGGGTTTTGTGAGAGAATTTTTGGGCTTTTAAACTAGGAGTTGGGTTTGCACAGAAATATTCGTATATGTTTCGTGTATCGGCAATAAATACAAATACGCGTATCTTCATGTGAGTTTACCCATCGTCTAGTCTTCCAAAAAAAATCTTGCTTTGGCTCGAAGTCGGCTTGTCTTCGTTGTAGTGTTTTTCTTGTTGAGGTAGGAGCAATGTTATGCTTGGATTGTTGAAATTTGTTTCCATCGAGAGATTTTTGGTCGATCTTGGAGTTGTCACGTGATAGTAGGCTTCGTCTAATGAGAACTTGATGCTTGACGAGTTTTTGTTGGTGGTGTTCATAGTGCCCACCAAGTGTTTTTGATTTTGCTTCTCTCAAGTTGCTCACAAGGTGTTTATGAGTTTGTCTTTTCGAAGTTTGCTCACAAGGTGTTTGTGAGATTGTCTCTTCCAAGCTGCTTACGAGGTGTATGTGAGATTGTCTCTTCCGTCGACCGAACGTTGTGGCGGTTGTTCGCATTGTCGACTGACTATCAAGTTGTTGAGTTACCGCTACTGGGGGACCCGCATCGGGATTATCTGACGGTCGATTTGTTGAGATGAGCTAAGATACTGACATATGGCAATTTTTCCCTTTCTGGTCCTATAAATAGGGGTTGATCCTACCTCCCCTCATTTTCCACATTCCCTTTCTCTCTCTAAATTTTTTTTGGAGAGCTTCTCTCTCTAGAAATCGCGACATTGAGTTTGGCGGTGCTAGTCCCAGATGTTGGCTCGGAGTTTTCCTCGCTTGGACTAGGTAACTCTCTTGCGATTTTCGTTTTTCCATGTCTAGTATTGCATCGATTTGTGCCTCTACTAGATCCGCTGGTCTAGATGGAGAAAAGGGCGACACGCCTGATCACCCTGATGGAGTGAGGGGTGTTCGTGGTGAGGCTGATCGTTCTGCCATTGTGGAAACGATTGTCGAACCCGAAAGAGATGGGGGATGTAGGCTCCAGACCCCGTTGTTTCTTGTCCCAGAGTTGATTAGGGAATACCCTGTGCTTGACCACCGATTTTTTAGGAGCGGCATGGAATATGAAGAGCCCGAGCTTGTTCATACCACCGAGGCTAATCAGATCGCCACCATTCTTACACACGATGAGTTGATCGTGATAAGAGCGGGCTTTGGCATCCCTAGTGAGTACAACTTGCTTCTGCCAGGGCCTGGAGTCAGGGTCTGTTACGCCATGTTGAAGGAGTATTATTTCTTTCCTTGCGATGCTTTCTTCGCAAGACTTCGTCTACCCCTCCACCCCTTAGTTAAAAAGGTCCTTAATTGGTATCGACTGTGCCCGGTGCAGCTGATGTCGAACACGTGGAGGCACGTTATTGGCTTCATCTTGCAGTGCCTCCAGCTCGAAGCTGTGCTGAGTCTCGCAGTGTTTAGAAGACACTTCAAACTTAGCCAACTAAGCCAAATGGAAGAATTTTGGTATCTCAGCCCCCACAGGAATAGGGGCTAGTTGATACTCCTCGATTAGTAAAGTGCTGGAAGGAGAAGTTCTTCATCGTTTGCAGTGCCGAGTCGTGGGGAATTCCTACTATTTGGAGGGAGACGGTTCCCTCAGCGGTGCGGGTGGAGCCGGTAATGAGCGTGGAGGAGAAGAATCTTAGCGATGCTTTTCTTGGGTTGAAGGTGCTGTTGTGGCAAGACATTACCAACGAAGTGCTCTTTGAAAGCGGCCTTGGGCCGGCCGTTCCTAGTATGATTTTGTTGTCACTGTTTTCATACCTTGTCATCCATATTTTTATCGATTTCTAGCTGTTTGAATTATGTCTTTACTGCTTTCCTTTGATTTTACAGTGTCTGATTATTTTGTGTTTCACCTGGCAGGTAGGACGAACATGGATTTTGAGGATATCTTTGCAGAGCTGGATGCAATACAGCATAAGAGGGAGGAGGAGCCAAAGAAGTGGAAGAGGACGGCATTGCATCCTACTTATTCCCCGGGCTTACCGCCCACGGTTCCTACTGCACAGACTGAGTCCCCTACCGGGGTGCCACCTGCCGTTGGGGTAGGTTCTTTTTTAGCCGCAGTCATGGCTGGTGCCATGTCAGCCCCACTGACTGCTACGGCTATCACGATGCTTGTTAGTCAGGAAGACGTGGTCTACACCCCCGACTGGAATGTGAAGGCCGAGGAGAACTTCTTAGGGAACTTCGCTGCTTGTCTTAAGGCTTGTCGCCACCTCCCTACTGCTTCTGACAGGGAGAGGTTGAAGATGGAATCCCCCGAGAGATCATTCTTGGAGATTGCGAGGGCACATGTGACGATATGGTCATGCTTCCTTAGTTATTTATGTTGTGCTCCCTACTTTTACATTGTTATGTCTTTAACTGATTTCTCCTTGTTTTAGGCGATGAGCCACTTCGGGAATTTGGTGGACTTTTACGCTGTCGAAGAGAAGAACGTGAGGGCTCGCATTACTCGTACCGAAAATGACAAGAAGAAAGCCGCCAAGGAGTCCAAGGCAGAGTTGGAAGGGATGAAAAAGAAGAAGCAGGAGGCGCGTCTTGAGTTGGAGGCATTGGCCGCGAAGATAGATGAGATGCACCTCGAGCTGGAGGTCTCCAAGGAGAGAGAGTTGGCGTCAGAGAAGAAGAACGCCGATCTTCTGTTGGAGTTGGAGAAGGCTCGTGCTGATGCGGCCTCGGATGTGATGGTGGAAGTGGACAAGGTCCACGCGGAGAGTAAATCAAAGCTTCGGGGTGTGATGTTGAGGTCCTATGCCTTGGCGATCTCACATGTGGTGGAGCGTGTTCCCGGTTTTGACGGGAAGGACTACCATGTGATGCTTCAATTTGGTGAGCCTCTAGATCCCAACAGGAAGGACGATGTTGAGGTTGAGACTCTTGTGGGAGGTGCGAAGAGCGGTTCTGGGAAGAAGGTCAAGAGAAAGGGCCCAGCTGGGAGTGTCATGTCAGAGATGGTACCGAAGCAGGTGGATGCTTGATTCACCTTGGTGTACTTGTCGTCTTTCCAGTTTATCGTTGGACTATTTCATCTTAGATTTTGTAGTTTGCTTTTATGATGCCTAATTGCAGACCGGCCACCGCATCTCTATATTTTCTTTTAGTACTTTAGAGAAACTATCTTCTAGACTGGTTATTGCTTGTCCTGTTGTGTTGATGTGCCTTGGAGCAGTGTTTGCTTGTCGCACTTTGTACTTTGATCCCATGTCTGATGGTACTCTTTGCACTTGCTGACAGGTGACTGTGGGATCTGATAAAGTTCCCTGTAGTGACGAGGTGGGGCGCCTTCGCAAGCAACCGCGCATAACTGAATTGGCGGTCGACCGTTTGCGTGCTCAGTCGGGTGGGGAATGGTTGGAATCCATTCGCCTTAAGTCGGCGCTAGTTGAGCATGACTGTGAGTTAGCAATCCTATACTCCAGTCGCCTAGTAAGTTTGCCACTGCCTTCGAAGGTGACAAAGGACAGCTTTGGGGAATGCACCATACTCTGGGAGATAATTGTCGAGAAGGACTTGGAGCTATACTGCCTCCAGGCGAGGCTTGGTGGGTTGCGGACGGCAAGCACTCTGAATGTTGCCTGTTCTAAGGAGGACCAGCTGGTTAGAAGGAAGAAAAGCACCATGACTGTTGCGACAGATTGTGTGACAGTAGGAGCAGTTGGGCCGAGTGTCGGGGGAGCTGTGCAAACAAAGTTGGTTCCCTTTCAACACCCCGTAGGCGCCCCGAGAGGTGCGTCGGCTTTATTGAGTCAGACTTTGGTTGGGGGAGAGTCACGGGCCTCGTGTGCCGGTCAGCAATCACAGTCGCTGGGATCGACGTTTGCGGTGTGAGGTGTTGGCAGCCAAGGGAAGGAGGTGACTGTCAGGCGCTCTACAAGGAGGCTTGTGTCTCTCAGGAGCAATGCTCCTCACCCAGTGAGTCGCAGGGATGGCTTGTAAATCGAGTTGTATGGTTGATGTCTCCATACTTGTAAATATTTGTAGTGCTGTTGAATATGAAACTGTGGACTTGTGATAATTCTACAACTCTTTTTACGTGCTTAGTCCTTGTTGTCGTGGTTGAGATGTTATCGATGAGTTCTTTGTCACTAAATAACAGGGCCTCAATTCTGTTGCGTATAGCTTAAAGAGCTGTCAATGGTGTAAGTCAGAGCTGAATTCATTTTCAGTCCGATATCCAGTTAGTTGTGGGGACAATTCTTAATGAGAATTGTTTCCCAAACTTGCTGTAGGGGTCCTCTAATAGATTGTCAGAATCACATCGAATGGAGAGATGAACTCTTAGCATGGCCTTTTACAAGTGTGGCTAGAGTAACTCCGATCCATGATTTTGGATTTCTTAATATGTTGTTGAGGGAATTTAACTAGTTGCACGAATAGATCGAATGGCAAGTTGCACTCTGAACGTTTGTGATTACACGTTGCGGGAGTAACTTGAACCATGAACGTGGATTCTGAACTTGTTAGTTTAAGTATAAACAGGTTGCGGGAGTAGCTCGAATGGTAAAGCGCACTCTAAACTTGCTTCTTAGCAAATTGACAGAATCTCTTTTGAACCATGAACATGGACTCCGAACCAGTCGTCGAGGCGTTAATGGATTGCAGGAGCAGATCGAACAGCGAAGTGCACTGTGAATTTGCGTGATTACAAATTTCTATAGTCCCTATCGAGCCATGGGTATGGACTCCGAATTCGTCTTACGGGGAGACTCGCAACGAGTGTTTAGTGCTGCTTAAGTGTATAAGTATGGCACTCAATTCGCTGTTTCAGAGCCTCTAAGGAAGTTTAGCTAGTTGCAGGAACAGATCGATCGGTGAGTTGTGTTCTAAATGTGCATGTTTGCACGCTGCAACCCCCGAGTTCTGGATTCCGAACTTGCATTGTAGAAAGCTTGTAACAAGTGTTCAACGCTGCTTTTGAGTATGAATTGGGCATTTCCAGCGCATTGTTTGCTTTGCACAGTTGACCAAGATGTAATGAAATAAACTTGGCTAATCTTTATTGAAGAATAAACTAGAGGTGCTGCTCTAATGGCTGGCCCTTATTACATGCTTGGCCACCTTAGTGATGGCGGCTGTTATTGAAAGAAAAACTAAGTGGCTGCTCTAGTGGCTGGTCTTTATTACAAAAATTTAAAAATTCTGCATAACTTAGGAGAGCGTGTTTGAAACACTCTTGTTGTGCTCCATGGGGTATTGTTCACTTGCAGTCCCTATTGACACATCCCTGCCCCCCGGGTCTTCAAGTTGGTGAGCCGCCAGGCGAACAACTTGGTAGACCCTATCTATATTTGCTTGTTCCTGGGGGATGCTTGTGTCACCTTGCTCAGATACAGCGGAATGTTCTGATGGATTGACGTGTTTAGACAAGATTGATTGTTTATCATGACTGAGTGGAGCAACTTCGGATAAGGGAGTTAAGAGAGTTGTTGGGTTCTGGCGAGGACATGGTTGGAGCCAAGAAAAAATTATTTGGCGACTCTGAATATTTCCAGTTTGGCTGCCTAGTGTCGTGGCTTCAAGCTTGCTCGCTGGCTTTGCGACACACTGATCATTTCCCTGTAGTAGTTCTTCAGCATGGAGAGGGTAAACCGAGCCCCCCATCGTAGCAGTGTAGCATGCGCGTGCCACTTGTTGGCTTCCTACTACTTGCCTTATGCCTGCTGTTGTTGGGAATTTGATTTTCATGTGGAATGCGAAAGCAACGGCGTGAAAGGCGGCTAGTCCTGGACGGCCAAATATGACATTGTATGCGGATTTAACATCGAATACCAAGAAATCTAAGGACTCTGTCTGAGTTATCGGTGCTTTTCCTGCTGTTACGCCGAGTGTGACAATTCCCTCGACTTGGACAGGTGCACCCGAGAAACCATAGAGGGTATAGCTGACTGGATTGAGACGATCCCAGGAGAGCTTTAGTGTATCGAATGCGGCCATAAACAAGATGTTGACGGAACTGCCATTGTCAATGAGAATACATCGCACCTCGTGGTTTGCCATGCCTAGATTGATAACTAGCGCATTGCAATGAGGCGTTTTGATGCCCTCGAGATCCTTGTCAGAGAATGAGACTGAAAGGTCCGAACCCTTCGGGGATGGCGTGTTATGAACTGAATTAACCTCTCTTACAAAAGCTTTACGAGAGGAGTTAGAATCTCCCCCCATGGGCTCGCCATGGATGGTGTGCGAAATGGCCATTTGTTCCGAGTCCCTGGATTCGGAGGGTCTTTCAGGACGCTTGTTAGCTCCCCGTGGCGGAGGGTTCTCGGCATTGTTGTTTCGCTGGACAAATTGGGATAGGTAGCCCCGCTGAATCAGGTCTTCTATTTCTTGTTTAAGAGCTTTGCAATTTTTAGTTGTATGTCCGTGGCCTTTGTGGAAAGCGCACCATAGGCTTTTGTCTCTTCTCTTGCCGGGTGTCGTCATCCTGGGAGGAGGACGGACTATCCCATCTTTCTCTACTGCCATGAAAATGGCTGATGTGCTTGCATTTAGAGGAGTAAACTTGTCAAAGCAAGGCGGAGGAGGAGGGCGACGCAGTCCTGCACCGTTTTTTTGAAACTTTTTGGTCATTTCCTCAGTTGGACTCTTCCGTTTGTTCCCGGAGAGTGACTCTTTCTTGTCTGGTTGGTTGAGGGCTTCCTCAACTCTAATGTACTTCTCACTCCGTTCTAGGAGCTCCGTGAAATTGCGAGGCGGCCTCTTAGCGAGGGATGCTTTTAGCTCTTTGTGCCTGACATTGTGGCGGAAGGAGGCAGCCGCCACTGAGGAGTCTAGAGAGAAAATTGATCTTGCTTCTGCTGTGAATCGCTTGACAAAGTCTTTTAACAATTCTCCATCTTTTTGCTTCAGTTCTAGCATGGAGACACTGGTCTTTTCAGTTCTCCGGCTAGTAACGAAGTGAGCGATGAAGAGTTCTTCAAATTGGTCGAAAGAAAATATGGACTCAGGCTTCACCTAGCTAATCCTTTCAGTGTAGCAAGAAATGTCCGACACATGAGTGCGTCGGTGGCATTATAGACCATCATGAGCATTTTGAAGCTCACAACATGGTCTGTCGGGTCTGATTCCCCGTCATAAGATTCGAACTGAGGGGCCTTGAAACCCTTTGGAATAGGTGCATTGAGAATAGTTTGGCTGAACGGAGGTCAGCTAGGGCGGTAGGCCCTGTGGGGGTAACTCCCCTCATTCCTTATTTGCTCGAGATGCTTCTCCACCTCTTGGATTCGGCGGAGGACTGGATCGTCCTTCTTTTGGGATTCAATTGAGTCAGTGGATCCTTCGTTCAGGGGTAGGCTATGAGCTTGACTTCCTTGGAGAGCATGGAGAAGGTCATGTTTGAATTGATCGAGCTCGGCCCTGGTGACCGGTGCATTACGATCTCTGTTCTGCCCAGGTTGCCTTTGGTCATCCAGTGTTGGGTTTCCCCTAGCTGGTTTTCCCCCTGTTAGAGGAGGATTGTCTTGATACTTGTCTAGAAGGCTGGGTTCTCTGGCTTGCTTGATGTCCTGAACGGGAGGCCTCAGATCGGACATGCCTCTCATTTAGCTTTATTCGCAGGACGCCTTGAATTTGGTTGAGATTTTTAAATCCTCGTGGACCTCGTGTAGCCATTGAATCAGTCGAGGCATTATGGACCGAGACGTGGTCATTGTGAGGATGCTGTTCAGGACGGTTCTGTTGGGAGCCCCCCAGCTCCTCTCCATTGGTAGGAGCGGGATTAGGCTCTGGGGGCTGTTGTTGAGAAGGAATTTGATCTTCCATCGGAGGAACCCGAGTAGACTGACGGACAGAGTTGGTGCGACGGCTGGAGCCTCCGCCTCTCAGTTTTGGTGGCATGGAGAAAAGTTCGACTTGTGCAGTGGTTTTCCACAGACGGGGCCAATCTGTTGCTGTTTATTTTGGTGTGGAAGCAAACAGATAGTGAGTTAAATAAATGAAGGACACTACTAAAAGTAGAAGTTGTAACCTGGCCATTATAAGCTGTTAGGGTTCCTGAAAATTGATCTGGACCGTTCATTAACCTCCTGTGATCTGAATTAGACGGTGGATGATGCGGCCGACGGACCTGCAAAAATATCTGAAACACCGGGGTCTGACCCCGGCGACAGACCCTCCGACACTCAAGTAAGAATCAGAAAGAGAGAGAGAGAGTAAAAACTGGTGAATTGTTGATTACCTGGAAACTGAGGAGGGGGAGGAGTATTTATAGGCCTGGGAGACAATCTAGAAGCCGAATCGTGACCGTTGGATCTTTCATGTCTCCCCCATGAAGAGATAAAATATTTCTGTGAGAGGATAAGAGATGAGACTCCGAGCCATCATGGACTGGGTGTCTCTCTTAGTGGGCCTAGTCTGTCACTTTTTATGGGCTTGAGAGAAGCCGATGTCTTGGAGTAGGCTCAGGCCTGTAAAATAGGCCTGTGATGGCTAATCTCTCTGTAAACGCTTTGAGATTCGTGCAGGGATCGTATGGCTCTGATCTGCTACGATTTTTACCATCATCAGATCCAATATTACCAACGTCTTTCTATCCAAGATTCCCCAAATTAACGTACATAATCAACTTTCTTCATTGTTAACAAGGAGTTTGATCTTAATTTTTCAAAACAAAAAAAAACAAGGAGTTTGATCTTTGTCGCCTCTTCGTCTCTCTTCAAATCTTGTCCTCTAAATATTAAAGTTTTCATGATTTACTATGACTTTTGTCTCACTAGACAAATATTTGTAAGGAAAACCATGAAAATCTCTTTGCCCTAGTAAATCAATATTACAAGAATATGGATATCATCTTCTTTCAACACCTTGGAATGGAACAAGGCATGAAAATTCTCTCATAAGCTAATCCTTCTTTTTTCCCCCCCTGTTATCTTTTAATTAATCCCTTGACGCAACAATTGCAGAGATTTGTTTAACTATTCCTTGATCAAAAGTCAAATAAATCTAGCAGAACTCGCTATCATTGATTACTCAGAAGGCATTCATTCACTCAATAGACATCAGCTACTTATGGAGTTAGTACATTTAGCTTTACTAGGTATTATATTATAGAGATTGTTGACCTTTAGTACTAGAATCAAAAGGAAGAATCAAATTCTGATATTAGAATATTGTTGATCTGTAAATAGAAGAAATTGTACACACACAATGAGAGAGAGAGAGGAGACAGTTAATACAATTAAATTTCTAAATAGAGGGAATCGTTCCCGTGTGGGTTGGAGGGAAAAAGCATTAGGCCCGGCTTAGGAACACTGTTGGAATTAGGGCATCAACCAACGCCTGTTATCGCAGCGGAACTAATAAAGCAATGAGAAAGTCGAAGTAGACGAGACGAATAAATTGAGCAAGCAAGTAGATTCACCAAACTAACACAAACACATCGATGACTTATCCCGGTTAGCTTTTGCTTAATCCGGAGGAAAATATAGGGAGATCTGATATTCAACTAGAAGAGATTACAATGAGTTATTGATTCACTCAATACAAGGAATTAAACTCACTCACCAAAAACTCTCTCTCTCTCGAGACTCTCTTTGCAATGGAGAAAAGAATCTATGAAGTATTCCCTCTCATATTGGAACAGTTTACAATATATATAGAGGAATAGAGAGAAAACCTAGGTCTAATCTTGATTCTCAGTCGTCCAATATAACCAACAAAAGAAGTAACTGAATAGAAGCCACACGATCTAACTTGGAGTTGAAAATTGGGCTGAAATGACCTAACAAATCGAAACCCAAAAACGAACACAGCACCGCGGTCGGTCGACTGTCCAACAAGACCGGTCGACCGTACCACTCTCTGACATTTCGTGTACTACGAGCGGTCGGGGGTGCGATCGACCGCAACATGGGACAGTCGACCGCAACTATACCTGCTCCTTGCTGCTGTTGTTTTCCTTTCTACTCACTTCGATGCTTAGACCTCCGTTCTTCATCTTACCTTCTTCTAATCTAAAAAACGAGTATTCGAGATACAATCCTAACAAACACAACTGGAGATATATGAAGGTATATCAGTACGAAACTTTTCTGAAAGTGAGACATCTCTGCAATTTAGCTTTTGGATCCTGCAATGTTATGTGGTTATAAAATTAGCTAGAGATATCTTAGCTTCAAAAAAATACTTAATGTTGCAAAAGAGAAAGAGAGGGAGAAAGATAGAGATGTAGCCGAAAATCCAAGTCGTATGGCTCTTTATTCATAACATATATATAGGGAGGAAGTTATGGTTAACATATATATATATATATAGGGAGGAAGTTATGGTTAGTATTTGGTAGTGGGTTTGGGCCGTCACCTGAATAGATAGACATCATCCTAATATGTGGTAACGGTTTCATAACGCTCCCCCTTAGATGGCCCACTTTTGAAATATTGCCTCATTAAAAAATTTCCTAAAGAAAAAACCACATTTGGGAAAAATCATTAGCGAAAGAAAAGAGTATAACTAAAATTCAGGAATCTAATTCTTCGGGAATCTAAGTGGATGCGATTTACATTGCCTCATTAAAAACCTTTCGAAGAAAAAAATTAGTGGAAAAAAACCTCATCGAATGAAAAGAGTACAATGCGGAAAGACATTGTTCAAGATGTCTCCATTAGCATCTTCAGGATGCTTACATCTAGTTCTTACATAAACTTGAATGAACAATAATGTTCCCCCTCAAACCACTAAAAACTATTACATTTAGTTCTTACATCAACTTGAAAGAAAAATCATCCCCAAAAATACAATTTGTCATTACATCCCAACCCAAAAATATATCAGCATATACATTTATATGCCTATCTGCTGAAATCTTGTTATGCCAATTTGCTGTACTAACTTTTGAAACCTGGACTTTGGAAGAGATGTTGTGAAGAGATCTGCAAGGTTCTCTTAAGACTTGTTCCGCTTTACATCAATCATCTTTTATGACTTGAATCTGGTGGGTGAAGAAAATTTTTGGTGAAATGTGCTTCATCCTGTCTCCTATGATGAAAATTTTTTAATTACTTTATACAGGGTGGATTATTCTCATAAATAATTATAGGCTTGTTTGTAACTTATGGAAGTTCACAACTCCCCTGATATGTTGAACTAGAGATCTTGACCATACACATTCTCTACTTGCTTCATGAAGTTCCAGTATCTCAGAATGATTGGTCGGTGTTGCTGCAACTCTTTATTTGCTAATCTCCATGAAATAGCTGCACCACTATTAAGAAAAAAACATATTCTGTTTGTGATCTCCCCTTATGGGGATCAGATAAATAACCTGCGTCCGTATATCCAACAAGGTCAGCACATTCATATAAATAATATAAATCAAGATCAAGTACACTGTGGTAAATAAAGGAGTGTGTCTATTGCACTCAAATATGGTACTTCAGGACCCATAATATATTCATTTTCTTCTTTCGGTCGATATGGATCCTGGCCAACTTTTACTGACCTTACCACCAAAAGTGTACTGAGTAGATGACAATCACTCATATTGAATCTCTTCAGGAGATTTTAACATATTTTACTTGATGTAGTAAAATTCCAGTGTTACTATGCTCGATCTGCCAAGGCAAAATTTTGTTTCTCACAAGTCATTCATGTCAAATTCTTTTTTAGGATAGCTAGTAGCCTTGTCAATCTCTTCAGGAGATCAGATCAAGTTCATATCCTTCCCCAAACATAGATTCACTGAGCCTATTGTACCACAGTTTTTTCGGATTATTTTAGTTCATATATGGCTCGTTTTAATTTAATACAGTGCGTATTTCTAGACATGGCTTAAATCCTTTGGGGATTTTCATATATATCTTACTGTCTAGGTTACCATATAAGTATGTTTTCATCACATCCATGAGTCTCGTATCGAGATTTTCAGAAACATCGAGACTTATCTAAATGTGATAATGTCCATGATTAGTGTAACGCCCCGAATTCCAAAATATGTGAATCCGTAGCACAACAGGATCTTTTACTTCAAATTCGTACAATTTTATAAGGAAATTATATTTTTTTCATACAACACTGTTCTTTTACATCAACGAAGCGGAATTAAATAAATACAACATGATAAATACAACTTTAACATCAAAAACTTAAATCTGAAAGCAATCTTTAGCATCAATTCATCTTTATGCCTTTTGCAAATCTCAACCCTGTACTGAAAACTGTGGGCACGTCAGTTGCTCATAACCGACGCAATATTATAAAAAAGTCATCCTTACTATGTCGTAATATAACGATTCTTTATACTTTAGCAAACACAAACACAATCTTGAATGTAAAACAAAATTTAAAGAGTGGCTATCCTAAACATTATAGTGTAGGATATTCCTTAGATGCCTAATACAGATTCACACTACGATGCACTAATGCATACTTGTTTCGGATTCTATGCATCTCATTCTACATAGGTCCGATGGCAAGCCCTTATCGTACTCCTCAATATAAGGTTTAATCCCTCTCCATGAAATACTACTATAGTGATTAATGTATGTTTTAGATATTCTAAGTATCTAGTACCACCCCTGATAATTCTTGAGATTGAATTTGTCGACAAATGCAAAATGAGTATCGTACTCCCACTTCAAGTGATTTTGGACACACTGCCCCACATCCAGTAATTCTGGAGACATATACCCACACCGCGAGCTATGATCCCGATAATTCTTGAGTATCGCACTCCCACTTCAAGTGATTTTGGACACACTGCCTTACACCTAGTAATGCTGGAGGCGAATACCCACACTGTGCTGTCATAGGTACCTCATCACGCAAATACCCCACGAGCATCGCCTCGATCCTAGTAATTCTGGAGTAATATCCCCCACCGCGAGCCTCAACCCCAGTAATTCTGGAGATACCTCCCACTACACTATCTAGGCCCTCATACCCATGTTTTCCTATACTTCATCACATCTCCCCTCAGTGCCTAACCCTAAGTTTTAGTTTTAAAAATCATCAAAACCTAGAGCTAGCTTAGAGCATCCACAGTGGTGTTTCTCATTTGCCAAAAAATGGCTGCTACAGTAATAGCAAATAGAAGCGATCGCTGCAGTGGTCGTTTGCTATACCATTTGTCAAAATTGAGTGGGACGGTATATGATATACCGTCTGACGTTTTGAAATTAAATTAAAATAGTTAATTACTTATTAACTAATAAACTATATTAATTAAATAAATTAATTAATATAATAATAACTAAACTTACTTATACAACTACTTTAACCTTAATTAACTACTAACCTACTGACTAACCTACTTTTTGACTTTTTGACTTCTTTGGTGGACGGGGAATCATTCCCCGTCTGACCATTTTGTTTTGTTTTTTTTTTTTCCGGCCAATCACCTCCGTTCATTTAAAAAAAAAAAAATAAATAAATAAAAAACATCCCTCAGACGGGATATCATATCCCGTCTGATTGAGACGGGATATGATCTCCCGTTTGAGAGGTGTTTTTTTATTAAAAAAATAATAAAAATAGATCAGACGGGATATGATATCCCGTCCTCTATAATTTGAGAATCGCTATTCTGTTTCTCAAATATGAGAAACGAATATAGATCGTTTGCTCAAAAATGGCAAAATGAGAAACCGTTGCAGCGGTTCGTTTGCTATAATATGGCAAATTGCCATTTATAGCAAACCACTGTGGATGCTCTTACCCTACCGAACTTAAACCAACACAAGAGAACGTCAGCCTACACGGGCTACTTCTCAAAGAGAGAGTCAACTCACACTGGTTACTCCTCAAATCTCATTAATAATACTGCTGGTTGTTAGGGTCTCGCTTAGCCTTTAGATTCCAATAACTATCTCATTCTAGAGATCAATAATAGGTTATATTCAACCTCAAAAATGATATTCAAACTTTCGAAACAATAATTTTCTTCCACCCTGAAGTATTCCACTATCATAATTCAATAATTTCCAACTCGAATTTTTCATAAATTACTTTTAATTAGCCAATTCAAACCAATCACTTCCAAAGCCTTCTTGAAACTCATTTTCTTCAAAGTAATTCACTTTCACACATTTATAACTCCTTTCACATTAATCTATGTTTCAAACAAAGCTCATTTCTTTATTTTAAATTTTCGAACTTCTTTAAAATCATCCCCAAATTTTATTTATTTCTAATTTCAACTTTAATTCACGTTCATTTAAAAATTCACTTTTACGATCTTCAACCATTTACATTTTCAATTTGAAATCCGACTCAACAAATAAACAAAACTTGCCCCTTTAGATTCTAAAATTATCTTTTAGAATAGTATAAAAAAATCTCCAAAATTTTCTAATAATATTCTATTAGTTTTTCATAATTTTTCTCATAAAAGTTTTACTCCAATCAAAAAAAAAATGTTTTGAATCACTGCCCTTACACTGGCTCAAACTAGCGACAGCAGTGCGCAAGCCCAAGCACCCAACCACTGAGCCACATGCACACTCAGTAGTATAGTGTACTGCATTTTTTGAATACTCAAAACCCTCTACCTTGGTCCTTCTAAAATTTTTTGGAATAATCAATAGAGAACACCCCCACTCGAACTACGCGCAAACAGTGAGGCGACAAAGCGCCTACCCACTGAGCCGTAGCTTAGATCACACTATCTATAGGATTAAAATCATAAGTAATCAGTCTTTGTCTATTTCCTTCTTTCAAAACATACACATTCAACTCCTACCGTTCATCACATTAGATTAATTCGATCATACAACACATTCTAAAATACACAGTAACCAATTCATACTGAGTTGTCATACAATAAAATAATTCTACACAATTCAAGAGTTTCTAACAAATTGAGAACATCTCTACATCATATGCAATTAATAAAATACTATTCTACATCACATTAATAGATTTCTTTCTTCTTTTCAATGACAATTATCAAGATGGATAATTTTCCCCCAAAATTTCATAATCAATTCAATTCATGCATAAATCGATTCTTTTCATAAATTGTTTATAAAATTCTACTTACTCTAAATAAACACAATATAACATCTCATATGTTAATTTGCACAACTTTAAATTTTCATTTCATAAAATCTACCTCCAATAATATGCATTTCATTCATAATTATTGAATTTCTCCTACCACATGCATCACATCAAAATTGAGAATGAATTAAGCAGTTTTACATATACAATTGTACTTTAGAACACCAACACATGCAATCAATCTACAATCTAGAAGCATATAGAAACACCCACCTCTGAAGAGCAAAATCCTTCACAAAAGCCAAAAGCAAGCACAAAAAGAAGTCACCGAAGTCAAAACAGTAAGGACATCCGAGAGCTCCTCTGTCTCCTTCTCTTGGTTTTAAATTTTTTTAAAATTAGGATAAAATAAGTACACTTAGGCTTAGGGAATAGTTATAGGGATTTTCATTAAGTGGTTATAAAACTACCTCCCACTAACTCATACCCCACTACTCCACTTCCTTTTACCCAGTCAAGGTAAGCCAACGGCTGTCATTCCATGGTGTGCACTTTGCACGTGTGCACGTGCACGTGTTTTGTGTACACCTCACACATTTTAAATAATTTTTTATATATATAAAAATGGGTATTCTACATGAAAAGTTGTATAAGTTTTCATTTAAATAATTTTTGTGGGTTTTAAGAATAATTTTGGGCCCATGAGTTTTTATAAAAATAATACAAAATGCAATAAATAAAGTGAGAAGAAAAAATGTGCATCACTTCTTAAATTTCTTTAGAGACAACCATGCTTATAAAATTTTAAGTGCAAATGCATGTGCATGAATATAAAAATTTATTTGAAAAAGAATACAGCTAACACGTGCACTGCAAACACGTGTGTCGCGTAAAAATATTAAAATACGAAATAAGTTTTATCGACGAAAAAAGTGTTTATAAATAATCAAAATATACATACGAAAAATATATTTCATTAATTATATATACATTCAATAATGAAATCAATACGTACATAGGAAACACGTGCACCGCACGTATAAAAATATTTGAATCAAAATAGGAGAAATGAATTTTTATTTATAAAACGAATTTGAATGAGTCATAAAATAAATAATTGTAACACACAGAAAATATTATACGTAATTGACACGTGCACCGATAACACGTGCAAAGTACATAAAACCACAAATATTGAAAATTTAATATTTGAGTTGGCTCAAAATAAATTTTGAGAAGAAGGAAATGTATAAATAGTCGAAATCAAAAATACATATTAAATTATATTACGGACATTGCCCGTAACGGTACAAAATATACGTGCGTAACACACGATGAGCAAAACTGTCATATCCCAATTTTGCGGGGTGTTACAACTAGGGAATATGTTTCCTCATAATATGTTCCTGATCATTATGAGAATCCTTGAAAAACTAACTATGCTTTATACCTGATATGGCTAAAAATAGGATTAAATCGAGACCGTTCACATCGGACACGAATCTTAAAGCTCAGGGGTAAAACGGTAATTTTACATACAAATGGGTCCGAAACGGGTACTGGGTCTCCTTCTTACAGATCCAATAACCCGCGAATGGATCCACCTCAACTGGGTACGGGTCCCGACCCGATACAAACCCAGTCCGACAGGATAGAATTAGGGTATCTGATTGAACCAAATCAACGGGCCTGATTCACGACTATCCTCTCACCGGGAATTAGGGATTATATTCCTTATCTAATCACAAGGATTACATTCCTAATCTGACCCCAATGGCGACTATAAATACCTCCCATCCATCTCCATTAAGAGATAATCATTACTTTTCCAATAAAAAGCTCTTTCTTAATCATTCAGATTACTGACAAGAGCGTCGGAGGGTGCGTCGCTGGGATCCATCCCGGTGTCTCGCACTTTTTGCAGGTGAATGGCGGGAGTCAACGGTCGAACTCCGGCAGAACAGGTTAGGTGTTTGCTATTCAGGTTTTCCAAGAATCCACAAATACTGTCGGTTTACCCCCACACCAGATTCAGCAGTAACAGATTGGCGCCGTCTGTGGGAACCATACGAATAGCAGCCTCCCCTCTTCCCGTTGGACAGATCTCCTCTAGCCATGCCTCCTAGGAAAGTAAGATCCAGAGGGTCCAACCGTGGACCCAATCCCATTGATCAGCAAGAGGTAGTCCCCATCCAACCCTCTCAGCAGCAGGGGTAACTTCCTCTCCAAGCGGAAGACCCTCTTCAACAAGATCAGCCTCCTCTTCAGAATCAGCAACCCCCTAAGGGTCCCGCCGGTCCTCAAAATGCCGGTGCGGGGGCTTTGCATCCCAACCCGCAGAAGCAACCCCTCCATCAGGACCGCATTTCGGTACATAATGCCTCTTCGGATTTCATGGCCTCCCACAATCTTCGAGTTTCCGACCTCCGCAATACCATCCTCAATCGGCAGAAGGATGAGGATCTTCGCCGCCGTCTGGACGAAAAGCGGGCCCGAGAGGGAGCCTCCCTCCAACAGCGTCCGGATGAGCGATCTCCTCACCGCCGAGACTACAGAAGGTCCCCTACCCGAAGAGGGATGAAAGAGTCCCCCGAACACCATAGGAGAAGACCTCATTCCCCTGCCAGTCGACAACATCCGAGGAACGATGAGGCACCCATCACCCGTGCCGAGTTCCAGCAGTTCCAAGCAACGGTGTTGCAAGCCCTCAACCTCCGACCCAACAATAACAATGCTCAGAGGGCTCCTACCCCTCCACGAGTCCAAAGTCCTCGCCATCGGTCCATAACTCCTCCTCCGGCTCCTAGCAACCAACAGCGCATGTGTAGCCCTCGATGCTCCCAGAGCTACCGTCGTCGCTCCCCTTCCTATGAAGACGAGTCCAGAGGCTCGTTTGACTATCGTCGAAGGGACGATGCTCTCTACCGCCATCTCCACGAGATGGGGAGGCACATCGGCCGAATAGACAAGGATGAGAAATTAAGAGGAAGGACCATCCGCCCGAGCAGACCTTCCTTCTCCCGGACCATCATGGAAGCTCCTATCTCAAGAGGTTTCGAACCCCCGCAGTTCGAAACTTACTCGGGGGAGTCGGACCCCGTGGACCACATCGAAAGCTTTAAGACCCTCATGCTAATCCACCAAGCTTCCGATGCTTTGCTATGGAAAACCTTCCCCGCCACTCTTAAGGGTTCGGCTCGGGAGTGGTACTCCCGCCTCGCCCCGTCTTCCATATTCTCCTTCGAGCAATTCGAGACCCTCTTCATCACTCATTTTGTGAGTAGCAGATGTACGGAGAAGACCAACATCTCATTACTCCAGCTCCGCCAGGAGAAGGGAGAGAAGTTGAGAGACTATGTGAGGAGGTTCACTGCAGAAGTGAGATCCATCGCTTCCCTTGATCAGCCTGTTGCAGCGGCCACCTTCCAATCGAACGTCCTCAACTCTAGCCTTCGCTCCTCCCTTGCCAAGAAGCCCCTACATAATTTCGCCAACCTCCTTCTTAGGAGCGAGAAGTACATTCGGGCCGAAGAAGCCGAGAATCTCACGAGCTTTGAGGAGACATCTTCCGGGAACAAACGGAAGAGCACAAGCGAAGAGGGGTCCCAAAAATTCCAGAAGGACGGCAATGGACAGCGTCGCCCGACTCCTCGGTTTGAGAAGTTCACCCCCCTCATTGCCAATATATCAGAAGTTCTTATGGATGTGGACAAGGAAGGGCTCCTCCGCGCTCCCCCGAGAATGAATACACCTGACAAGAAGAGGAACAAGGATAAGTGGTGCCGCTTTCACAGGGACTACGGCCACGACACGGATGATTGTCGGGCTCTCAAGGAGGAGATCGAAGAACTCATACAGCGGGGGCACCTGATCAAGTTTGTCCAAAAAGAGGGGGCCGAGCTTCCCCCCTGAGGAGCCTACAAACGAACAGAAGGGCTCGCCGAGCTTCAAGACTCAGAATCTCCCAGCTCCTCCCAAGAGGTCTTCACCTTATTGTAGAAGTAGGATCCTGATTTTCAATAAGGCCGATGCTTGTAACCCGGCCAGTAGCATGTAATAATGGCTCGCCCTATTGAAGCGGCCACTTAGTTTATCTCGATAAAACTTTACATATTTCCATTGAAAGTTATTACTCTTGCTTCTCTATCTCTCCGAGTCACGACTCTCTTAAATGGTGGGTTCGGAGTCCAGCTTCTTCTACATGGCTGCTCCCACAACTTACTAATCTTTAACAACGAGTTCGGAGTCCAACACTTGGCTCGATTCCTCTTCAAATAACTTGCTCTTCAGCGGGTTAGAAGTGGTTCGCCATTTGGAATTGCTCCCACAACCGTTGAATAACTCTAAAGATGGTTCGGAGTCCAACACTTGGCTCGATTCCTCTTCAAATAACTTGCTCTTCAGCGGGTTAGAAGTGGTTCGCCATTCGGAATTGCTCCCACAACCGTTGAATCCCTCTAACGACGAGTTCGGAGTCCAACACTTGGTTTGATTCCGCTTTAAATAACTTGCTCTTTAGCGAGTTAGAAGTGGTTTGCCATTCGGAATTGCTCCCACAACCGTTGAATCCCTCTAACGATGAGTTCGGAGTCCAACACTTGGCTCGATTCCGCTTCAAATAACTTGTTCTTCAGCGAGTTAGAAGTGGTTCGCCATTCGGAACTGCTCCCACAACCGTTGATACTCTCTTAAAAGACAAGTTCGGGGCGCAACTCTCTCCTGGAGTTTCTCCTCACACTCGTCTTCCAAATGGCTCTCTCCCAGAGCCGAGCTCTTCACTCCGCTCACATCCGAAGCGGACTTCTTCTAAATGAGTTCGGAGCTTACAACTCTCCCCTAGAGTTCCTCCTCACACTCGTCTTCCAAATGGCTCTCTCCCAGAGCCGAGCTCTTCACTCCGCTCACCTCCGAAGTGGAGATCTTCTCAAACAAGATCGGAGCACAACTCTCTCCTAGAGTTCCTCCTCACACTCCTCTTCCAAATGGCTCTCTCCCAGGGCCGAGCTCTTCACTCCGCTCGCCTCCGAAGCGGACCTCTTCTCAACGAGTTCGGGGCGCAACTCTCTCCTAGAGTTCCTCCTCACACTCGTCTTCCAAATGGCTCTCTCCCGGAGCCGAGCTCTTCACCCCGCTCACTTTCGAAGCGGACTTCTTCTAAACGAGTTCGGAGCTCACAACTCCCCCCTAGAGTTGCTCCTCAAACTCGTCTTCCAGATAGCTCTCTCCTAGAGCCGAGCTCTTCACTCCGCTCGCCTCCGAAGCGGACCTCTTCTCAACGAGTTCGGTGCTCAAAACTCTCTCCTAGAGTTGCTCCTCAAACTCTTCCAAATGGCTCTTCCCCAGAGCCGAGCTCTTCACTCCGCTCGCCTCCGAAGCGGACCTCTTCTCAACGAGTTCGGAGCTCACAACTCTCTCCTAGAGTTGCTCCTCAAACTCGTCTTCCAGATGGCTCTCTCCTAGAGCCGAGCTTTTCGCTCCGCTCACCTCCAAAGCGGACCTCTTCTTAACAAGTTCGGAGCTCACAACTCTCTCCTAGAGTTGCTCCTCAAAACTCGTCTTCCAGATGGCTCTCTCCTAGAGTCGAGCTCTTCACTCCGCTTGCTTCCAAGGCGGGCATCTTCTAAGCGAGTTCGGAGCTCAAAACTCTCCCATAGAGTTGCTCCTTACACTCTCTTCAAAGAATGCGTCTTCCCATGGCTCTTAAGAGGATCTTCCTAGCACGTCTTCTCCACCCCTAGAAGTGGAGCCCCTCTTCAAAAATCTCCAACACCAAACAGAGCGTCACCTCTTCCATATGCCGACCCATCCCCTTCATCAACTCGCCGAGCTTCTCCTCACGCTCGAGCCGTCCGAACTCCGAGCTCCACTACACCGAGCTACTACGGGCAGAGGGTGAACCACCGAGTCACCAAGCCGAGTGGACGAGGTACCGACCCCCACATATGGAAAAAAATTCTGCCGATCCCATCTCACCGTCGGATCGTCTCAAAAAACATGCTAGAACATGATGAACGGCTCAGATCGTGCCACATCTTCACAAAACGACAAGATAACGTTTTCTCGAAATGTGAGCCTCTTGTCTTGTGATTCGCGCCACGATCGTGATCAACCGTCCAGATGGAGCCACGTTGCTCGGATCTGAAATTTGATCTACCGAACTGCAAAGTGGCAAAAATGCACCTCAAAATCCGTGCTCGGATCTGCCGAACAAGACGCATCTCCCGAGCAGCAAAGCAGATGAAGAGGAAGAAAGAAAAAGAGGCTAACGGGTCGGGGTCAGATCCGATACCCACGGTCCGACCCATACCCTTCTTAGCTCCTTCATTCTTCTCCTTCTTCTTCAATCTTCCCGCCAAAAGTACCCAACACTTCTCCTCTTCTTCACTGTGCGAAAGAACAAGGCAGAGGAGAGCACCCGAATGCCTCTCCTCCCCTTCTTCTTTCTTCTCAGGGCCGTGCTCTGACATGGTCGAGCCACCGAGCCGAGGAGCCGAAGTACCGACCTTCACATATGGAGAAAAATACTGCCGAGCCAGTTTCACCGTCAGATGATGAACGGTTCAGATCGCGCCACATCTCCACAAAATGACAAGATAACGTTTTCTCGAAATTTGAGCCTCTTTCTCGAAAAAAAGCAAAAAAAAAAAAGAGGACGGGTTCGGACCCATTAAGGGGACCCAAACCCAAACCGAACCAACCCCTCCTACTTCACTTCTCCTCTTCTTCTCCACTCTCCCGCCAATACAGCACAGAAAGAAAAAAAAACCCAGCTCACTTCTTCTTCTTCACCGAGCATCCATGCAAAACAAACCCACTCGCCCGTTCGTCGAGCTCCACGCCGACCTCGACCCTCCGTCGTCGAGCCCTCCTTCCACTTCGTCGAGCTCCATTATCTCCGAACTCCACACAGACCCCAGTGCCAAGCTCCGAGCTCCCTCGAGCGAGCTCTCGTCGACGAACTCCTCCTTCGACGAGCTCCCTCGCCATGGCAGTGACGAGCTCCTCACATCGCCGAGCACCCTCTCCTCCTTCGGCGAGCTCAGCTCCGAATACCGAGCTCCTTGGCGAGCCCCGAGCTCTACTCAACCTCCGAGCTCCAACCGCGAGCTCGCCTCCGCCACGAGCTCCAACGAGGAGCTTCGTCACCTTCACTCGTAGAGCTCCTTCGTCAAAGCTCCGACCACCTCCATGGCCGAGCCCTTCAGTGAATCTCTCCTCGGCTCCGAACTCCACCTCTTCACGAGCTCCCCTCGCCGAGCTCGACCACAACTCCTCGCAGACCACAGTGCCAAGCTCCGAGCTCCCTCGAGCGAGCTCTCGTCGACGAACTCCTCCTTCGATGAGCTCCCTTGCCATGGCAGTGACGAGCTCCTCACATCGCCGAGCACCCTCTCCTCCTTCGGCGAGCTCAGCTCCGAACACCGAGCTCCTTCGTCGAAGCTCCGACCATCCTCGAGCTTCGCCACCCTCGCCAAGCGTCCTCGCCAACTCCCCATTCCGAACTCCTTGCCGAGCCCCATGCTCGCTGAGCTTCCCTCTTCGTTGAAGCTCCTCTTTACGAGCTCGCGAGCGAAGACGAAGAAGGAAGGAGAAGACGAACGAATGTGTGGAGAAGAAGAAGAAAACTTCGAAGTAGAAGGAAACGAAGAAAAGAAAGAAGCTGCGAAAAAAAAAGCCATGTGGCATCATATTGAAGGGTCGGCAGATCCAAGTTGCCGAGCCGAGGAGCCGAGGTGCCGAACCTGTAATTGGAGAAAAAATCCGCCGACCTATACAATCCGTCCGATCTTCTCAAAAATCGCGCTACGACACGATCGACGCACAGAAACGCGCCACGTGTCCAGAACGTGATCTGCTTTGCGATGCGCGCACATCTGATCATGATCGACGCTCAGAAACGTGCCACATGTCCAGAGCATGATCTGCTTTGCGATGCATGCCATCTGATCACGATCGACGTCCAAAAATGCGCCACGTGTCTAGGTAATATTTAATTAATTAATTAATTGATTAATTTGTTTTAATTATTTAAAAATTCAGAAAAATAATTAAAAAATCGAAAAAATTAATTAAAAATTCTAAAAATAATTATTAATTCAGAAAAAATATTTTTAAATTCTGAAAAAATAATTATTAAATTAGAATAATTAATTAATATTTTCGATAATTAATTATTTAATTCGGAAAATGAATAAAAAATTCAAAAAAATGAGAAAAAATTCAGAAAAATCTGAAAAAATCACCAAAAATCCAGAAAATTCTGAGGATATTTTTGGGTATTTTGCAAGCCCAGAATAATACCGTTACACCCCAAGCAAGATTTCGAACTCCCTTAAGAATACCGATAAAATCCCGTACGCCATTAGAACAACAAAACTACTCCTCGAAAACTGTAAAACTCAGTCTTCAGGAGTGGGGGGCTCGTGATATGGCTGAAAATAGGATTAAATCGGAACCGTTCACATCGGACACGAATCTTAAAGCTCATGGGTAAAACGATAATTTTACATACAAATGGGTCCGAAACGGGTACTGGGTCTCCTTCTCACAGATCCAATAACCTACGAACGGATCCACCTCAACTGGGTATGGGTCCCGACCTGATACAAACCCAGTCCGACAGGATAGAATTAGGGTCTCTGATTGAACCAAATCAACAGGCCTGATTCGCGACTATCCTCTCACGGGGAAT